>OX639993.1:181193952-181239545 GCA_951828415.1 Anomoia purmunda
ATATGAGTTTTTTTTGCCGTTATATGAGAGGTGCGTTTTACATGGCTTTTGTACTATTTTTACAATTTTCGAAATTTCGCTTATTGACTTGAAATGCAATGTGTGCTCCAAATTTGGTGAAGTTTGGTGGCACAGTTTTTAAAATGTACCTATTTTCTCAAAAAAAGGCGGTGCCATGCCTATTACGATTTTTTTTATTCCCTGTATTTGCTTGCAAAACCTCATTCTTCATATTAAATTTAAACAAATTCTCGTTGAGAGTTCCTTAAATACCACGTTTTTTTTTTTTGATTTTTGAACATTACCGTTATATGGGAGGTGGACGGGGTTAAGGTCCGATATGTACAATTTTTGGAATTTTATTTTTTAATATTAAATGTGATACGTCTACTAAATGTAAATGTATTTATTTGCTCTAAAATATGCGGTGTCACGCCCATTTCGAATTTTTTTTTTGGTTTATTGTATTTGTGAGTGCACCCCTATACTTCGTACTAATTTTTAGCGAATTTCCTTTAATACTGGCTTAATAATCGCTTATTTTTATTTTAAATTGCCGTAATAAGAGGGGTGGGCGTGGTTTTTGTCCGATTTTAACAATTTTGGAAATTTGGCATACTGATCCGAAGTGCAACATGTGCACCAAATTTGATAGAGTTTGGTCTGGTATTTCTTATAAAGCGGACAAAGCCACGCCCATTTCCCAAAACAAAATTTACATGCGCAAACCCAACCCTATGTGTCAAATTGGAGCAAATTATCTTCAATAGTTGCGGAAATATCGAGGTTTTTTGATTTTCATAAGGCACCGTTAATTTACCATTACATATATAAGAGCCGGTTTTTGTCCGATAATAAAAGTTTCGAAGTAAGACCTAAGTTTTTCTTATAACTTGAGTGAGACCACGGCCATTTTCAAAAAATAAAAATAAATTTACACACTTATTCCTCGCCAAAACCTAATCCTATTTATCAAATTTGAGCAAATTACTTATCTTTACTGGTTACCGAAATATTGTATTCTTTTGATTTTACGAAACACCGATATGTGGGCGTGATTATTATTCGATTTCGCCCATTTGCAATACTAAAATACCTTGGGTCCAGGTATGAATGGATGTGTATACCAAGTTTCGTTGGGATAGCTGTATGCTTACTCGCTTTATCCCAGTGACGGTGGGACAGATAGGCAGATATGGCTTAATCGATTTCTCTATTCATTTTAGCAGGTAAGATTGAAGTTATAATATAGCACTTGTATACAAAAAATATTTTATAAGCAAAAACTTATTTAAAATAAGAGTCAAACTTCGAATCAAACCAAACTCTAAGTGCCGGGCGCACGTTTTAAAAAATTTAAACGGGTATTATATATTTAAATATAAACGAAAATCTATTATTATGATTTTAACGTACTGCCATTAATGAGTTTTAGAGTCTAAAAATCTCTCACAAAACTTATCTGCCGTTCGGAGTCGACTTAATATTCCATCTCTCTCAATTTGTGGCAGAACATCACGACACATACTACAAATCTAATATATAACAGCCAAGCGTTCTGCTCCTGCCCCTACACCGCTCAAATTGTCAATTTAGCCTGAAAGTATGCATAACAAAAATGTAACAGTTTTGATAACTGTGTAATTTTTGTGAGCTCAAAATAGTTGTACGACGGAGTGTTACTAATGTTTGCACAAGTTAAGTTCTATAAGGTGTAAGCGCCAAATTTTTTTGTTATTATGTTAGTTATACGTATCGATTAAAGTTTATTTTTAAATTAATACAGTTTGTTCTTATTTAACTTTGTCAGCCCTACTAATAGAAATAAGATAAAAGTGGGCATGAGTATTTCATAATCAGATCAATTTATGTGGCCGGTCCAAGCGGCATAGTAGGAAATTGTATGGTTCATGAGCTGGCTTGGCGGCGCTTGCTTGAGATTATGACTCTGCGCAGGGCTCCAGAAAGGTGCGATATTTGTCAGGTCAGCGAGCACTTGACAAATACCACGACATGCAGAATTACAAGATCCCTCTTGCTGGCAGTGAAATGAAGATGTGACAGTGAACTCCATTAGCTACAAACCAAAAAATCTCGATCCTCGTACGAGTATTGACCGGACAGCGTCAGATAGGAATTCATAAGAATAAACTTACTACAACTTCTGACAATCTTGGTAACGAGATGGTATCATTCTTTAAAAATTTTTTCAGAGGCCTTACTTTTGTGAGGCTGAAGTTCAGTTCAGCTTGCGGAGACTATTACACTTAATATAGGCTGGCAGTTTTTATAGCATCGGATGATCTTTGTGATAGTTTTCTGCTTTCACAGCTGCTGTTTACTTACAATATGTTTGTTTACTTTAAACTGAAAAATAAGTGAACTACATTTTACTTTAAAGGGGAACCAATACCTACACAACATGACAGAAATAACACTGATACCCTTTCCCTTCTGATATTCTTTGCTTAAGAGCCACACAATAGTTTTTTTTTCAAGAAAATCCGCTAACACGCTCAGTTACTCACTTGCCGACGAAAGAACACACTGACTGATTCCTACATACCACACATAATACCTACAGACAAAACAATCGCACAATCAATACCACGTTGCTGTCTGTCATATCAGCCATCGATACCCCTTTAATTCAGGCTATCAGCTCAACAGCATTGATCGGCGTTTCGGCATTCATCGTCAAGCGCGATTCGCAGACGCACACACCATGCGCCTATACGTAGAGTAGATGTATGCACCCTGTCGGAAATAGAATTATGCTTGGTTTTCACTAGATCAAATTTGACGTCAAGTGTTGGCAGTTAAATGAATGTTGTCAGTTGAATGAAAATATTTGACCAAATGAAAACCATGCATTACTTTAAAAAGAATTTAAAAAGTATTTTTTACCAGCTTCAAGTTGTTGAAATTTGCTTCTTTCTTTCTTTCCTTCTTGTAAGCAACTAACTTTATTTACATGACGCACTACCAGGAGCAAGTTAGTTATCTGAATCTGCATTTGATTTCAAGTACTTTTAAATATTTTTGACAGAAAATATCAAAATTAGTTTTTTTCTTGCTGCAATAAAATGTTTTTATTTCCAACTATTTGAAATTCCGTTTTCTCTTCTCGAACTGTTTTAAAACTAGTCTAATTACCAATTGCTTTCAAAGTTGTCTGTTTTCAATTATTTAAAAATATGTACAGTCTACTTTATAGAAGTTATAAATTTTTTTATTTTTTGTTTAAACAAAAATACATTTTAATTTCAATTCAGCATACTTGTACTAAAAATAATTACACTACTATTTCGAGCATCAAATCACGAAAGTATTGATAGTGTCGATTTCTTGTTCAATAACACTTTTTTAAAGGCAAAAAAATTCGAAAATGTCAGTTATAGGCGAAGTTAGTAAGTATCTTCTGAGCTCGAAACACACATTTTTTTAAACTTTTTCGTATGGCTAGGCTTTTCAGATGATGGTAATTTTGCGTTTTTTCTTTGGTATCACTTCATTAGCAATCCGGTATTTGATCATTGGGAATGTTGTTCGAAAGACAACCATTGACCTTTTAACGACATAAATCTTGTTAGCATTGGTTTAAAAGATGCTGAGTTATTGTTGTCCAAATGAAGTTTTTTATAAATAATAACGGTTTGTTTGTAGCGTTATTTATAAATTTGCTTTTAATTTTGACCTAACTTTTTTTTAAATTTTAGCCTTTTGTTTTAATATCTCAACTTTATGCAAGAAAAAATTCTGAAAAAAAATCTGCAAAGATCAAAATTAAAAAAAAAACAGCTTCATTTCGACCAGCCATAACTCTACGGGCTTTACACATCTACAAAATAATAATTAATAAAACCAATTTTAAGAAAAATATACACATATTTTATTAAAAATATTTTTTATCACAGAAAATTCATTGTAATACACATAACTTATACATTATAATGCCGGACAATAAAATCGGGACACCGACGGTGAAACAAATATCACAAATAAACCAAAATGTTCAGCTATTTATAACTTGCCCTTTATTACACTAAAATCTATTGGACACTAAAATTTCATACGTAGAAAAGCTATAAAAATTCGAGTTAAAAAATTTGATGAAATTTTATTGAACATTATGAAATAAAAAACATAAAACAAACGAAAGAAACATAGTCAAAACTTCTAGAAATGTCGTGTCCCTATTTTGTTGTCTGGCACTGTATACTTGTTGCAAGTTAGATCAATATAATTAATTCAACATGTATTTGTTGACTTCCAGCTACTTTTTAAATTCGTAAATTTTTCCCCGCAGGGTAGATATGTTAGTGCAAGTGTGCGTGTGACTACTTCCTTCCAACAAACCGCAGGATATTACATTCACTTCGCAGCCATCAAAACGCCAGAACGCATCTCCTGCTTTAGTCGCATTTCAAGTCATTCAGTCAGTCAGTCAGTCAGTTGACACTCAGTTTGCTTGCTATCCCACTGCTTGTCAGAGTGCTGCTTTTTTTTTTATCTCTGTGGGCTCTTACGCCCTGCGTTTGTCATATTCCCATATTCCCGTTAATGACGTTGATATCGATGTTGATTTTGATGGCGGTGACAGTACGCATTTACCATTTATATACGTACGTACACAAACACATGTACATACATATGGCTGTATACATATGTGGTCGTAAGAGTAAATTTCAAGGCTCCATAAGCGCACACATTGTCTTTGTCAAATCCTGTTTGTAACTATTCGCTAGCTCCTGGCTGCCGGCACATTCAACTACGCCATGCTTATTTGTTAGGCGGATACGAGTATCTACATATGTACCCTTACATACATACATACATATGTACTTATATGAAAAATTTTGTGCGTGTGTGCGTCTATGCGATATGCTCTAATATCCTTTTGAGGTTAATGCTCTTCTGATCATCAAGATTGTCAGCGTAGATATAAAAACAAAGCGTTCAGAATGCAAATAAAAGCAAAAACCGATGTGCATGATTTTGCAGAGTATGAAGAGAAAGTTGTTAAAACAAAAAAAAAATGTTCATAGTTATCGCAAAGAAGTAAAACCGAATCCCTTTGCCGAGCGCAGAACAAACAGCATAAAACATAAATTCTAGTTCAGTAAGTGCTGAAAGCAGAAGCAATAAAGCTAAATGCGTAAAACTCATTCGGCAAACGGTAAGTCGTAAGATTTAAAAGCCTGGCTGTAAAATATAAATGAAGAATCGTTTTTTGATATACCCAGACTATGTCAAAGCGTAACGAATAGTTGCTACCACTATTGTGGCAATGATTCTGGAGTGAAACGACCTGTCGGAAAATCAGCAGGCAGTCTGGAAAATTTAACAATTTAAAAAGTAGTTGCAAGTTAACTGCTTTGAAAGAAATGTATGTTAAATTAATATGTTGTACTAAGCTGCACCAAGCATTGTATTTTTATGTAGCTATGGGTATTATTATAATTTTTTTGTGTTAAAATATATTTTCAATAATATTATACATATTTCTTTATACAAATATTATTAGTTTTATTTATTATTATGTTGAAAAAAACGTTAGTTATATATACATTTGATTTAAAATATTAAACTGTTTTTTGAATTTCGATTTTGAAAGTTTTCATTATCTAGAATTTCAGCGAATTTTTTAAGCTTTTGATTTTAGTCATTTTTTTACATAAAATTAAGAAATTATAATTTTATGAGCTCAAGGCTGTTTAAGTTGGAAGAATTATAGAAAAAACAACAATGGTAGCAGTTATAGCTCTTTCGGATAACACCACATCTCTCCACCAGACTTCTGCCATGGAGCGAACCCACGACCTACACGTCTAACTCGTACTCGCACTCCTTAAGGCAGAGCACTATAACCACTTGTACTAAGTAAGCCATGTACGCTGTTGCTGCTTTTTCATATTCCTCTTTTTTTGTTGTTTATTCTATACTTTTTCCGATTTAAAATGATCTCGAGCACATCAAAATTATTGCTTGATATAAATAAATAGGCCAACAAATTAATATATAAATAATTAATAAATAAAAAAAAAAAAATTTTTTTTAAATCGGATGAATTCTAAAAAAAACCGCAAAAAGAAAATAAATAAAAACTTATTTTAACCAGCCCTAATTACACACAATACTACAATCTCTTTTTTTTAGAATTTATTCCTTTTTTTAAGTTTTTTATTTTAACATAAAAATGAAAAATTAAAACAAATCGAAAAAACTAAAATAAAAATTTAAAGCCAAAATTAAAAATTAATTTAAAAATAAAGTTAATTTAGATAAAATAGAATTTTGTAAGCAATCCCTACAAGTTTTACATCGTTAAAAGCGAATTGCTTGTCTTTCGAACAAGATCCTAATAAACGCAATACTAAATTGTGAAGTGATACCAAAAACAAAAAAAAAACGACACCCATATACAAAATTTATAAAAACAATACGTTGAGCTCAGAAGGTACAGGGGAGGTTATTCCTTATACCTGAAGTTTTTTTTTTTAATTTTTTGCCTTTAAAGCAGTGTAATAGAACAAGAAATTGACACTCACAATACCTTCGATAATTGATGCTCGAAATAGTGTTGCAATTATTTTTAGTAAAAGTATGCTGAATTGAAATTAAAATGTATTTTGTTTAAACGAAAACTTAAAATTTTATAGTTACTACAAAGACTATACATATTTCTAAATGATTGGAAACGGGCTGCTTCGAGAGTGGTTGCTGGCAATAAGATAAGTTTTAAAATAGTTTGAAAAAAACGGAGTTTCAAATAGTGGGCAATTAAAAAGTTTATTGCTGCTGAAAAAAAAAACCAAATTTGACGTTCTTTATGTCAAATATTTTTAAAAGCAGTTGAAGTCAGAGTAAGATAATTGACTTGATCCTAGGACATCGGCATGTTAATAAAATTAGTCGCTTACAAATTGCAGTTGGTAAAAAGTACCTACTTTTTAAATTGCCTTTAAAGTAATTCTATTCCGACAGGGAATAAACAAACAGTCTCTAACTAGTGTTTTCAGGGGTTAATATTATCCGGTTTATATGGACAGCAACTCCTCGCCATACTCTTCCTAGTTTCGTATGAAAAATGCCGCTGAGAATACTGAACCGAACGAGTTATGTATGGTAGGCTATTTGGATTTTTCGAAATTATACTTATTGGCCAATATTTAAACTAAAAAATTCAAGTACAATATAAAATACAGAGTAATAAAATACGTATGCAGGTTAATATTTTATTTCGATAGAGATAACTCTCTCCTGTTGGAAATCTAGACAAAAAGTCAGTATCACATATTTGCGGAACGAAATGAATCACCTTTTTTTTATAAATTTGTCTTTCATTTAAGTGGAAATCACGAATTTTTCCTTTCTCGATTGAGTTAAAAGCATCAAATTTATTGTCGTTGTGTTGTCGAAAATCGTTAACAGAGAGTTGTGGCAACATCGCTAGAATTTTCGTTAAGATGCGTTAACAATGGGAATATCGTTGAAAAATAGCTAGTGAATCGCACTACAGTATACACAGATAATGTTATCAATCCTGATCGATGACCCAGACAATGTGGAAGACGGATGGCTTTCTTAGTCACAAAATGATGTGGCTAAATATAGGGTTGTGGAAATTTCCAATTTAGCCAACCAGAGGTTGTGCAAATGCCAACATTTTTTAAGCAATTGAGCCATTAAGTATATTTGGAAACAATGTTATAACTAATAGACACACTGAAGTTTATCCATTTCAGCCTAGACATTATAGACAAAAAAGGCAAAAGTATATTAGTGATTTTTCGGGGCAAATTGTTATAATTACAAATTTAAAAAATTTAAATTTGGGCGCAAAAGAGCCCTATTGACACATTTAAGAGCAACTCCAGTAGCATCTCATGTTGATTCGAATTTTGAAGCAAACCCATGTTCTTAACCCACATACCCACTCAATAAAAAAAGAAACATGTGTGTGTGTGTGCGTATGTTTGAGCCACACAACTACACAATCCCAAGTCGCCCTTTAAAGTGTTACTAGGCAAAAGCGTAACGGCTCGAAATGTTTACTTTTTGTTTAGCTTTTTTATGTACTCACGCACATAAGCACACACACCCACACACACACACACTTACGCACCAAAAAATACATTAAGTGTGTACGGGTTATCAACGGATTTATGATATCCTGTCAAGGCGAATATGCAATTTCCTTTTCACATTTCACAATTCGCATTACTTTATTTATTTATTTATTTTCATTTTTTTCTTCTTTTTGCCAATGTGTTTCTGCTGCTTGTTTTGTTGTGCTTTTATTTCGCTCCATTTGGCATTTTACAAGCGCTTGATTGTTACACGACGATTTTGAATTCCTTTGTGGAAATCTACTGGTGCCGAAACACACAGGCATAATTCTTGAATTGGATTTATTTCCTCTTTATTTCTTTAACGCATCAACAAATTGTATCTTTGTAATCTACATGTAGTTAGATTTTCAATTTTTCTTTAAAAAAAAATAGCAAATTTCAATTTGTTATAAAATTTTCTACACATTTTCGATGAAGTTAAACTGTACTTAAAAATGGTTTTATAATATTTCCAGGGACCATAATGGCTACAATTTTTAGAAAAAAATCATGATGCAATTCTTATGATTGGATTAAAATTTCTGTGATCAAATTTTGGTATTTTTTTTAACAAGTCAAATCGTAATTTTGAGATTTTTATTTCTTCGAAAAAATTTGCTCGATATATTGTGATTTTTGATTTATCGATCAAAAATAATAAAATAATAATTTTTCTTGAATTTAAATTAAATCAACAACGCAAACAACGGCAGTGACGCTAATAATAGGGTAAAACATTAATTACACGATTTTTGTTTAATGATCGAAAGAATAAAAATCACAGAATATCAATCAAATATGTTGGGAAAAATTTAAATTCAAGAATAATGATTATTTTTTATCCAAAAAAATAAGAATCGAGAATTATCGATCATATTTTTTTTAAGAACTAATAAAAAATCACGAAATATCGATTAAATAAGATCAAGAAAATAGTGTGGAAGAAATAAAAACCAAATTATTTAATACAAAAAGTCTTCATAATATAAATTATATCAGATTAGCATAGCATACGGAATACGGACTAGATCGATATTTTCGGGTTTCGCAATGAACGATTTTTCCAGAATGATATTCTTATTGCTTTTCCTGTAAAATAAATCTCCATCATTTTGTCTAAAAACATGGTTTATACAATAATGAAAATTGAATGTATTATATTATATTTTAAACATGGTATAACACTTTTAAAAAGTTATAAATATTGGAGAAAATTTTAAATGAAAATTCCATTTTAGTTTAAATTTTATTTAATTTGAGTGTAAAAACAGATTGGCTTAATGTTCCGATTATTTATATTTTGTTTTTTGGCGGTCTTTCGAAGTATCTTTTATATAAATAATAGAAACAATTTTTCAAAATTGTCAGCAAAACAAAACTTTACCATATAATTTTAAAATTCAAAATGCTTTTAAAAATGTACTGTAAGCTGTCCGATAACGTACTGTAAGTTTTGATAATTCAACTTGCAAAATGTCTGTATTTAGTTGAACCTTAAAATGCGAAAAATTTCCAACTATTGTTTAAATTGTTTTTTAAATATAATTTCTCGATACGAGTATTTTTTTATATTTTCCAACATTTTTCAAGTTGAATTTTCAAAATCGGTCGGGGGTTAGAGAAGTAATGTGTTAAAAAAAAATTAACATCACCGAAAAATATGGGCAAAAATGTTTTCGGTCGAAAGAAAAACCACGTGCCTGACCATTTTGACCAAAAACATATTCGAAATTCATGAAAAAATAAAAAAAAAAAAGAATTCAAGGACCCAAAGGCTCTTTTTACTACTTTAGTAAGACCTATGCTAGAATACGGTTCGATAGTTTGGAACCCACGTTATCAAGTTCACATTGATCGGCTAGAATCAATTCAAAAACAGTTCTTACTTTTTGCCCTAAGAGACTTTAGATGGGATTCTCGGCTTTATCTTCCTCATTATATTGATGGTTTGAAGCTAATAAATCTTCCTACTCTTTCCAGCCGTAGAGAAATGCTAGGCATAATATTCATTACTAAACTACTCACAGGGTCTATCGCAAGCACATTTCTTATTGCCGAAGTTAAACTTAATGTTCCTTCTCGGATTTCAAGACACTTTAAACCTCTTTATTTAAAACAGTGTAAAACCAATTATGAATTAAATGAACCTTTCCGATGTTTATGTCAAGATTTCAACTGTCTTTCCAGCACTTTTGATATTTCGGACTCACTTTTCACCATAAAAAGAGCTGTACTGTCCATTCTCAATAAATGATTAACGGCGGTATAATATATATTTGATTCAGCTGATGAAGTTTTTTTCTGTAGCTGAGCAGTTTTGGATCTCGACGCTTAACATACTTTTTCCTTTTAACAACTCGGCACAAAAACAAAATTAATTATAAAAAAACAAAAAAAAAAAAAAGATCCGTACGTCATGCGGACTGTGCCCCTCGTGTCGGTTGGGCGGGAAAGAGGGTAACCGTTAGGCTTATTATGACCCGAATGGACCAGTGGTCTTGAAATGGAAAGGATCTACTTAAAAAATTAAATTTTTAACGAAACTTCATAGAATTTTCCCTTTTTTTACAATGTCCGAAACTTTTTCTATATTTATTATTATTATTTGTTTTAAATTTTTTTATTTTTTTTTTATTCCTACCGGGCATACACAAACATAAAATTGCGAACCCGTCAAAAGCACAAGCAAAGGGTTTCACATGCAATTTGTTCAATCGTTTCACTTAACAGCAAAGTAGTGCTTTAAATGAGCTGCTGGAAGGAGGTATAATAAATTGTTGCTGGGTGGGGTTTATAAGTACAACAAAAACAAAAACAAACAAAAAATACATATGAAAATTACAAAACAGTTATTTGTTGGAGAGCGGTAAAGCCTTTCAATTCACGGAGCGATGAATTCCCACTGTGAATTCCATTTCAGATGCTTTGATGTGCAACAATTGAAATGTATTGTAATTTCTTTTAAATCTTCGAAACAAATGTTGAATTTATTTTTCGTTTTTTTCTCACTTATTTATGTTAGAGGTATTCACACTGTGCGTGATATTTTGGCAATTTGCTAGCTGGTATTTCGGTAAAAATTTTAAATGCAAAATCACTTTTTGTTAAGTTTCGGTAAATTGGTAAATTTTTAAACGCCTGCTTAAGTTTAATTAAAAATTAGCTTTCAACATGTAGGGTATATTGAAATGTTGCAATAGGAGTCCATGATTTCATAATTACTGGTAGTTTCACTCTATCTTCTTAACCGGCACTGCTCACATTTGACGTAAACTTTGTTTTGGTTTTTTTTTTCTTAAGTGAGTTGCGATATTCTATAAAAAAAAATTTAAAAACCCATAGTCTACTTTAAAAAAAAGTAATACTTAGAAACTGGTTTTAACCCTTTCGCGGACAAATCGATAAATGCCGAAAAATTTATCTATCACATAGAGACCAATGGGCATTCTCCGTTATTAATTTTGGCAACAAATATGACAAAACTGAAACTACCGGAGCCAAATTCATATAAATTTATGGTTTATTAATATCTGTGTTCCTACGAATTTTAATCACTTCCAATCTGTGTCGTACAGAAACTTAGTTACAGTATTTTGATGCAAACTCGAACATATTTTAATTCATAGAAAGAGGACGGCATATCCCGTCAGTTTTCCGTTCATTCTCTGAGTTGCGACCCACGCGAGCATTTTACTCTTTGGGAGTAAATAAATTTTTAATAAAGCTAAGTAAAGTGCATGAAAAAGTATGCAACAACAAAAAGTAGAAATAAAACAACACATATCAAAATAGGTGAATAAATAAATGTTCTAGTTACTCTTTATACTTTTATAGAAAATTATGAACGGATGCAATAAGCGAAGAGATCGAATATTTAAACTTTTTCAAGAACTCTATTCTGACGTTGAATCTGAGGTTGATTCTTTTAGAGATAACGGAAAGTACGGAAACTCGATCCAGACTATGTGCCAGTTGAGGAACGAATGGCAGGCCAAAGCTCAGGCGAGAACTCCGTCAACACAGATGGACCTCATTGCAGCACTCCCCGAGTTGCAAGAACTGAATATTCTGAAAATGAAATAGCGCAAAACGATATTGATTCAGATATATTTGACGACTTAGCAGTAAGTTCTAATGAAAGCTCAGATGATACCGCAGACGACGAGCCCAATCCTTGTGAAGTGGAATCTGTAGGCGAGTGGTTGGATTTAAAACCACAAAAAATGTCCCTAATTTAATTTCGTTGCTGGAAAATGTACTAAGAATTATTAAAGCCATTACGGATTATTTTTCAAACTTCTCGTAGGGTCTTAAATCTCTGAGAGTATAATTCTTTGCTCGAATTACTTTTATTTTCCAGGGGCCCATATGATATTAAATTGTAGGAGCTAACACAACAAGCGATGTATAAGTTCTTTGGTTTAGAAAGTGATTCGTAGATTATCATACATGTTCTCTATTAATTTCTATTTGAAAATATGTTATGCTTTTCTTAACATTCTCTGATTTGTGGTATCTACCATATTATAGCTTTGCGTTATTTTATTGGTTTATGTTAATTTTCATCTGTTGCAATAAAATGAAATTAATTTAATAAAAAAAATTTACTAATTTGCTTACAATTACTTACACAGTAGAAATATAAACTCAGTCAGCATATCTGCATATCCCGCTCTGTCTTCATAGAAAATATTATACACAAATATGGGATAAACCGGTAAAAGTCACAAAGGCGGGATTTCTGGGTCTGCCGGATGTTACAAAGTTTGAATTATGAAAATGGCATGACAGCTACAAAAATAAAGTATAAATCTTATTTTCAAGAATTTCAATTTCAATCATTTTGCAGTAATCCCGAAGAAGAAGAGATCCACGGAATTATCATATCAAAAGCTATTGCACGAAAGGGTTAAAAAATGTATGCGTCTTATTGTAGCTAGTTTGTAGTGAGTTTTCACAAGAATTGAACAGAATAGGAATGGAATATAAGTAAAATATTATAGAAATTTCAGTGTTTGTAAAGGAGTGAAGGTTCTTCCCTGCCTCTAAGCCTAAAGAAAAAAAAAAAACATATTCAATTAGTGAACTTGTTGCAAGACTTCTATACTGGCGGTTTCAATATTAAAAATAAAATAATTCCTACCAGGCATCAACGAATCATGGCAATGATTTAAAGCAGAAATTCGCACTGGACGCGACTTTACAATTGTTTTACGAAATCGCTCGTTGATTTCGAAAGTGAAAGATAATCTAATTTGGCAACTCTATCTTACCGTTTTAGTTAAAATGTTCTGCATAATATTTCTGTCTCTGCGAAGGTTATATAAGCTGTTGCTCCTTTTCATTTAATTTGGCGATCCACACAGCATACAGAAGCGGTAAGTTAGGCCCATGCAATTTTTTTTCAGTAAAACATATTTATAATTCTTTTCTATGGATTTTCTTTCCCCCCTCTATTTCTGAGTAATCGAACAATCAATCCAGATTCTTGGTTTTTTGTTAATGTTTTTGTTAGTGTGCTCTACTTTAACAATTTCAAAAAAAAAATTGAATTAAACAAGCTAGCTCATTAAGTATTAGATTTTATTTGAAAAATTTTACTTTGATCACTCAAAATCCGAGGATGGCTATTCCTTGGCCAACAGTTTATATGAGAAATGAAAAAAATAGCCAAGCTACTAGTGCCCGCAGCTCTCTAAAAGCAAGAGTGCCGATATCATCTAGCAAACTCTGGCTCAGGTCGATCTTTATCGAAGACGCAGATCTGGCCTAAATACCATAAGACAAAATGTGAAAATCTCAAGGTATTTTTTAAACGGCATGCTATTGCAGAGAGCTGAATTAGTGGTCGCACGTTTCTGTTCATCCCGTTCTTTTGGCAAATTCCAACAGCCCCCAATCCCAGTGTAGCCGCACCTGATTCGTCCAGGACGTCAAAGAAATGATCCTCCAGAAAACTGAAGCACATTTCTAGTAGAAGTGTAGGACACTCGCACAGGAAGTGCTTAATAGAGTCAACCTCTGCCTCTACCCTGCAGCTCCTAGGAATTTGTAAGACGTGGCTCCAAATCTGGCAGCCATGTGACCTAAAGGCTGATATATCGTTAGTACTCTTGTATGGCTTGACATTCGGATTGGATAATCTCCGAGGACTCCGTGTTCTTCGATTATTGAATGTTTTCAGCTGTTCTGGCTCTTTCCTCAATTTGCGAGAGCTGGCATCTCAATGACGGACCTGGGTTTCACCATTCTTGCCTCGGTTATTTTACCCTTACTCTTATACGCTTTCTCGTTTCCAGTGTCTCAGTATAGGTTGAGAGTGTGTTGCGATCCTCTTCGACAGTTCCAAATGCAGATCGAGTTACTCGGGGTCGCCTTTAGAGCGTTGATCGCCGTCTGACTGCCTATAGCAAAGGGCTTACCTTTTAAACAGCAAGTGCAATCAAACCTGCCAATATTTCCATTATGTCCATTGCAAATATCTTAGCTTGGAACACGATTATGAAAATATGTCGAAAGTATCAATCTTTAGTTCTGTTCCAGTAGCCCGTGAACTTTTTAAAACGAACTTTCAGAAAGTTACAGGAAAAATGTTCCCGTACCTCAGAATCCTATAAAAGAGATCGATTTTTCAGAGTTGTGTAGAGAATAGAGCTGTAAGATTTTACCCGAACTTTTTCTTCTGGTTAGGTCATGCAGAAGTGTCAGGCGATCAGCTGTTTTGGAAAAGTAATCAAAAATTGTATACTGTCGAGTTGATAGCCAAAAATATTTAAGTAAGTTTTAATCAATTTTGGAGCATATGAACCAAATAAACTTTTAATTTATTGCCTTTACTATTTTTGCTTTTTATATTTAATTTGTGTAGCCGTACGTTTTGGCTGTTACTCTTTTTTTATTTTCACATCAAATAGTAATTTGGCTGTTAGAAATTTGTACAGGATTATACAAGAAAAGTATTGGATATTATCTATGCCAATGTTCTGAGGTAAGTAGCAAGGTCAAGACGGAGAGATGTTTTCGCCAATACTTTCTTTAGTTGCCCTGCTGAACTAAGTTTAGTCGATTTGGAGGAGTTGCTTAAGTTTCTAAAGTGGACTACTTATTCCATTGATTGCTCATATTTTAAAATTATGTACATATATTAATTTTTTGCAAAGGCGTAAAGAAACTATCATTCTTTATTTAATTTTATAGGTTCCTATCAAAGAGTTATCAATACTCTTCAATAAAATTTGTAATTTTTGTTGCTAGGATAAATAGTTTTTGCTCAGGATTGACTCGTCTTGGTGCACGTGCCATTTAACCGACTATATCTTCTAAGATACTTAGAATTTCGATCTGGAATTTCGTACAGATGTTCTTGGATAATCAACTTATCGATTAAAGAAAAGAAAAAAAATCGATTTTTTCATTGTTTAAAGAGGTCTTTAAGGTTTCTTAGGGCTCATTCACAACAGCGCATTTTTTTTTACTTCCCAAACATTACATCTCAGATTGGATATCATTTTACCAAGTTGGCTCAACTCGCATATTTCTTCCGAGTTTGTGTTGTTGCTTTACATGCAATCCAATGTGCTACCTTGTATTCGTTTGCAAGTTCGGTAACAAAGAAACGGGCCTGATATTATTTTTCGAAATACTCCAGGAGCTTACAATTTGTCTACAAAGCTGCTACATTCTCTGAAAAGAATGATTTACTTCAATTTCAAAGGGATGTACCTATTCGATTTATGATGATCTTTTCGAACGAAAATTGCAGTAAATATTTCATAAACTTTTCCAATGCACTCTAAAAGTAAGGAAAAGAAAAAAATAACGATATAGAAAACTTCAATGCAGCATTTGATAATAATGCATTTCAAAAGCTAACAATTTATGAACATACACACTACATATTTTTGTAACATTTCCGCATATGTAGATGCTGGGGAGATATATGGATGTAAGTAAAAGCAACTTTAGGCCGTTTTACCCAGCATATGGAATCAACGAGTGGGCTAAGAATACTCAGTTACTCCCCGTACATAGTTTGAAATGCTCGCCTTTAGTTGGCACTGAATCGATTTGACTAAAAAGTTTCCTGCCATTACATGCACTTTTCCAAAAAAAAAAAAAAGAAAAGAAAATCAAAAAAACAAAAAACTTTCAATAAATCATTTGTACGCAATCTGCATTATGAACTGTCACACAAAAGTAAGCGGACATGAAGTGCAGGGAGGTAAAGGGGAGAACACAAATTGGCTGCAAAGAGAGCGATCGAATTTATGAATAGTTTGGGAGGCGGAGGCGGAGAGGGGCGCGGAGTGCGGGAACACATGTCGCTCTAAAAGTATACAAACAAACAGAGGCACTGCTCATGAATGCTTGGATGAGTATTGGGACACGCTCTTTGTACTCTCTCTAGGTTTGCTAGATTTGTCATGAAGCAAAATAAAAATGTTGGTCCATAAGTTTGTTTGGCGTGCAACTCTATTACCTCCAGCACACACACACACACACACGATCTCTCTATTTCCTCCCACTCCACACTACGCCAAGTATACACTTTACTACTACTTCTAACAATTCGCCATCATTTTTCGTTTGATTTCGTTGTTCCAATTCAGCAAAAATTCGAAAGCATAGAAAATATGAACTTAAGTAAGTACATTGGCAGTAAATCGGCAAGGGGCGGAAATTATGTTCTGCGAAATTGCACTTCCTACTTCCCAATTTTCGATTGCATTACAGGGAGAGTACAACATACAAGTGTTAGAAGGAAAGCAAGAAGAAAAAAAAAACAAAAAACATAGAGAAATAAGCTGGAGCGAAAGAAAAGTTGGTTGGATGACAAGTCGTAGTAGAAAATTTAGTTCGACTGCAGCTGTGCCACGACGACGTTGCCGCATTTATCGACAGCAGAATTCAATATTTCATGCATCAAATATTATGACAATGTGCAATAACTCTGCGACGGTGACACACAAACACACTCAGCCACACACACAAACACACACACACGCACACACACAAATACAAATATGCGACAAATAGTAGTGGCAATCTCACACGACTGCATTGCTTATGGCACAACAGCTGTCGTGACATTCGCAGGGACACTTTGAGCGACGTCGGTATTAGGAAAGTAAATGGAGATTCTTACTGATCGAGCCAGCTAACGATTTATTGAAGAAGATAAATGGAGAATATATAGTGAAAGTTAGCTAATTTTTCACCGTCGTTGTCTTCTTCCTTTACCCCTCTTCCCTATTTTCTGGCCTTTGTCCACTTTTTCTCCACCATTTCTTCTTTTTTGCTCCTGAGATTTTTCTCTATTGTTCACAATATTTTTTCCCCAGCATAAGTCCCCCAAAGAATCACCTTTCCATATGGACTTCATCGAGTCTGCATAACTGCGGCAATATTGCATAAAATCTATTTTAAACCAAGACGTTAAATGCAAAAATGTTTCAACTTTTGCCAAAGTCAAACGCTCGAGGCGCGCATTAAGCGCATGCCACATAGAAAGTTTTGCTTTATGGGACATTTGTAACTTTGTCAGAAAAACGAAAACCGCAGAAGAGATGCCACAATAAACGCGTTGTCAAATCTCAGTATTCAATTATTAAAGGTTTGCTCAGTTAACAGTTTTCTCGCTCACTCTTGACAAAATCGGCTCCCTTAGCAAGGCATCGTGGCACTAAATCTTCAAATTTACGTGCGAACTGAAATAAAAGCTACATTTGTAGAACAAATATTTCATATTAATATTAGTTTATTATATTTCATATAATATTAGTTCACTTTGAATGTAGATTTGCATATTGCATGAAATTCGTGAGACTTTTTTTGCATAGAAGACAACCCTTGGTAAGGGAGGGTTAAAACTGTAATGTCGCTATACCGCAAACCTTTAAAAATCGAATCATGGAAAAAACTCACTTATTGACCTTATTGAAACTTTAAAAATTTAAAAATTAGAGTTTTTTTTGGTTGTATTTTTTTTTAGGAAACTTAAGTGTAGCGTCTGCTTCTTAGGTATATTCTTAAATTGCTACCTCAAGCGTCAAGTATCTGTCAAAATTTTTCATGCCCACACAATTTCTATGGAATATCCTACAGTAACGCGGCGCTAGCGCCGAACAAATTTCAAGTTTGACAGCGCGTTAGGTGAGAAGTGAGCAAGAGAGAGAGAGAGAACAAAAACGAGATAATTGCAAAAGGATATAAAGTAAGACACTAAAGGGCCGTTCACATAAGACTTTGGCTTTGCTTTGCTTCAGAGTTTCGCTTTGACAGATAAGTTCAATACATGATGTTATATGAGTCCTGCTAAATACAAGGCGAGAAAAGTAGAGGAAAGCAAAG
The DNA here is from genome assembly GCA_951828415.1 of Anomoia purmunda. NCBI lineage: Eukaryota > Metazoa > Arthropoda > Insecta > Diptera > Tephritidae > Anomoia > Anomoia purmunda. The sequence goes on from OX639993.1 coordinate 181,212,417, forward strand.
CGAAGCAAAATCATGGGCAACTCTCAACTTCTGTACGCTTTGGCAATCAGCTGTTATCATTCCAAATAGCAAATCGAACACACCCTTGTTCACCCTGGCCATTTTCTTAAATTCCTCTGGATCGTCTGCACACATTTCGTCGAAAGATGCTGCAAAAAGACCTTCTTCATCGCGGTCTTGATAAAGTTTCCTAACCCATATACGCCCTTCGATTTCATTTGCCTCAGACACTCGCGAATTTCAAACATTAGTAGCATAACTACTACTACTTTCATCATATCAGTAAAACTCATTTTTTTATTCTATCTTTAAACAAAACACTCTGAACAAACACAAATCGCAACTCATAACAAACTACTAACGCAGAAACTGTCAAAGCGTTCTATGTAGCTGACCTTCTACGCCTCACGCTTTGTTTTAAAGTTCGAACTGTCAAGCAAAGCGAGGAAAGTTCTATGTAAACGGCCCTTAACAACGAACGTCGAGAGAATGAGAGAGAAGTTTCGACGCGCACCACCACTAGTCGGCGTTAGAAAACGCAACGTTTTACGCCACAGTTTAAATACCATAGTAAGCGAATGTGAGAATAAAATAAATATATGTATAAATAAACTGACGCTCAACGCGCGTGAAAAGATGAGAGATAGCGAACTTATAGCGTCAATTTGGCGTCGGTGTGGCTTATGTGGGAAACTTCGAATAAATTTGTGTATGTAATTTAGTTTCGGAATTCTCATAGAATTTTCGATTAAAATATTCAGTTCGTTTCTGCGCATGATTTTAAGGTAAACTTGATTTTTTTCAATGCATCGATGACATTGAAACCTTTAAAAAAAATTCAAATGATTCGAAAGTCAAAGAATTTAATTGAATTCATTAGCTTTTATTTTGACCACTACTAGACCAGGCCAAATGAAACAGCATGAGTTTTGCTATAAAAATCAGAAATATTTATTCTGTTTTTTTTCTAAAACGTCAAAAATTAGCAATGGAAACAGCCTTAATTTGTTCAGCCTTAGCTGTCCATTTTGTTAAAGCTGAGTTTTTAAAGTCAAAAGGCAAATATGCGAATTCTATACAAGATAAGCTCTCGCGCATGATGGAATGGAACCAAAACAGCTTGTTCAGATATCGCAAGTATCAACGTTTTTTAATTATAAATTAGAGAGCTCCCAACATTTGCTCGATCGATTTTCCAAGTAATTTACAACACATATTCAATTCTTGTAAATATGCACTGAATAAAATTTTAATTTCTATGACATCTTCCCATTCGCCCTGTAACATTAAACGTAAAGAAATTGTTTTAATATAGTTAAATAAAGAGGTTTGTAGAAAGCCCTAAAGGGGGGTTTTGAAGCACTCTTTGAATCTCCTTCTGGCCTCTTCCGTATGCTCGTGTGAGTATTACCAAACTTTTTATTTTGACTAATGGATGGTTAGCCCATTGCCTGATAAATATCTTGAGTTATGTAAAAAATAAAATAAAATCTGCCAGCATTACAAGTGATGACTTCTCATATCGTCCCAGCGCTCATTTAACACATACTCAATTTTGCACACGCACACATCCACACAAAACACATGCACGTACATCCTTTTTAAACTGCAGCGTCCATCCACATGCAGTAAACTCGCTTCAGTCGCAACTTCGTCTATTTTATGGACCAGCGGAGAAAGTGTATACTTCCGCTGCTCAATATATTCGACTAAGTACGTTGCAGTCAATCCTTTTGGGGTTCTCCGTTTTCTTTACTCGGTTTTTGTTTTTTTTTTTTTGGGAACTCCTCATGCCTAGCTACTTTAGTTTTTCAACTTCCTTTTCACTTCCCTTCTACTCAACTATATTACAAATATTTGTATTGTGCCATTACACTAGTCACTACTTCCCAATGGCCAACGGGTGCGTCCTTTCTCCACTGTTTGGCGTAGTCACCCCACTACAGCTGTCAATACTTCGCGCTTGATTTTCCTATTGCTATTTTTGCTTGACTGACTCTCGATATTCTCGGTAATTTTTCGATGGAATTTGTTGAATGTAATTTTACTTGCGAACACGTAGCAGAGTTGGCAGCTGGTGCTATTGGCCCTAAATCAATATAAGGTTTGAAGTAGCAGAGAGATATTTAAAAAAAAAATATATAGTTTTCAATCTTTTTGAATCCTATGGAAAAAGTTTTTTTTTTTTACTTTTGCATCGAAATAAATGTAGCTGAAAGTTGGTAAATTAATAAAATATTAAACGATAATATTAATTTGTGAGCTCAAGGCCAAATAAAATTTTATTATCAAAATACGAGTTCAAATAAGTAAGGGATGTGCTGAAAGTTGTGATATTTTTGCCTGGTTTTGGTATTCATCATGTTCTATTTTCGAAATTATACCGATAATTTTTTAATCGCAACAGGAATCTGGGTTAAATGTTAATAGGGAGCAGTTTGTTGAAAATTTGAAATACTTTATTAGAGCACAAAAAACGCAATTCAAGCGATTTACTTTGGTATCATGAAGATCTGTCTTGATAATTATTTCTGCGGCTCCATTCAAAATGTATCTAGTTTGAATTATCGGGTCCTGTATTTTGAGAAGCAAAGAGCAAAAAAATTACGTAATTGATTTATTAATTTTTTGTGTGAAATAAAGACGGTTTTTTTTAATATGAAATCAATTGTTTTGTATTTAAAAGAGGATCATAGTTCTTCGATCGTGTCCTGTATTTTGAGAAGCAAAAAGCAAAAAAATTACGTAATTGATTTATTAATTCTTTGTGTGAAATAAAGGCGGTTTTTTTTAATATGAAATCAATTTTTTTGTATTCAAAAGAGGATCATAGTTCTTCGATCTACAGTTTTCTTCAAACAATTCTCAACAGAAATCGCTTTAAAAACCTCAATTAATTGATATTAGGTTTAATCGATCTTTAGATGACATCTCCATATAATTGTCATTTTGCATGTATGAAAAAGCCCCGAAAATCATCTTAGTAGATCGATTTTTGAATAATGCAAATTTCAAATCATCACTAAGTAGTCACTAAGAGTTTAATTATCAGTAATTAAAAAAAAATAGTAGCCAGGTATCATAACGGTTATAACTATCATTAAACAAAATTTTTAATTTTGTGTTTTGCCGGCTTTGGAGCTCCACGTCGGACGGTGCGGACGTGTAAAATCATTTGCCCTGAAGACGGTTACCGTAGTGTAACCGAAATATATTGGAAGAGAAAAAAGTAAATCATTTGTTTTACTCTACCGACACCCCTTGACCTCGAGCCGGCAAAACACAAAATTATAATTGGAAAGGTCGCGAAAAAATCATCAAAATTTTTATTGTTTTATTTTACTTTTTCAATCACATTTGATCGATATTTTGTGATTTTTATTTTTTCGATAAAAAATAATCGTTTCTCAATGAATAAACATTTTTGGATCACGCAAGAACGAAAAAAAATTCCAGCAACACCAATAGCACAATTTATGATTTATGATCGAAAAATTAAATCACAGTACGTCGATCAAATATGGTGTGAAAATTTTAAATCCAAAAACAATGTCTATTTTTGAACGCAAAAATTAAAATCACAAAATACAATATACACCAAATACAATATACACCAATACACCAAAAGAGATTTGTTTATATTCCAAAAGAAGCGTTTTCGTCCTTTAGCATTTATTGACAAAAAAACTCCAGAATACCAAATAAAACTATTCCTCTATGGATATCGTTTTGAAAGCACACTCTGCTTCTCTACGTTAATATACCTTTTGTAAAAACCGGAATAGTAATTTTTTGTTAAAAGCATTTAAATGAAAAAATAAGGCCATTTTCAAGCTTTTTAAAAATTCTTCATTTTTATTTATTATTTTTATTTCACAATCTTTTTCAAACAAATAACTAAAAGTATTTTGAAATGACTGTAATCTATTGAGCTCGAGGACAGGTTTTTTGATTAGGGAGTATTATGAGAAAACAACGAGTTTTCAAAGTGGTAGAAGTGATAGCTGTTTTCGGAGATCACCACATCTCCTCATCAGACTTCTTTCTTTCTAGACTTTGCCAGGGTTTGAACCATGGTACACGGAGAGTTGCTAGGCGAGCACGCAACCACACGCAGCCACGCTAACCGTGTGAGAATTGTAAGAGCGTCAAAATCAACAGAAAGCTAATTTAAGTTTTGGATAAATTCCAGTTGAAAATGTGCCCAGAAATTTTTATTTCACAGTGCATGTCTAGACTTTGTGATTCAGGGTGCTGAAAGTGTTTCATAAGTTTGTGCCAACATAGTATGTGGGTTGACTTTTTCTTCATGTTTTTCAACACTATTAATATCTCGAAACTCATTGTCGAGTTCAGCGGACCAAGGTTCATTTTAAAACCACTTTTTAAATGAGGTACCACTCATTTATGAAATAATTAGTGATATCGACGAAATATGATCGAAAAAAAATTTTAATAACGATTAACTTTAAAATACTAAGGCTGGTTTTGCCTAGCATATGGTGTAAGGATTATATGTACTATTATTTCCGAATGATTTCTTAAAGGAAGAAATCAGTTATTATTATTATTATAATTTAGAAATAAATTGCAATATTAAATGACTGAAAATTAAAAAAAAAAATGAAGCAAACCGAAAAATAAAGAAAAAAATATTTTCCTATCCGCTGGGATTTAAATTAAGAAAATCTCGTTTTATACTATAATGCGCTGCCCTCGAAATGACGCCAGACACCCTTAGTTTACATAGATTTTTCTGCCGTCTGACTCCTTATTTATTTTGACTTAAGTATTTTGGCTTTTTAAAAAAGGTTTCTGTATAATGTTTTTCGATGTTTCTTTCTGAATGTTTATTTTCTGAATTTCTGAGGAAACCCGCGTAGTAGTACAAATGCGTCCGAAGAAATATCTTACAGTTGTCCAAAGGCGAATAGAATGTGTACCCGAAAAAGTGTCCTGTTTACATTTAATTGTGTTCTGTAATTTTACATTAACCAGCTTTAGCTGGAAATGGATGAAATGCCCATATTTTCATATCCACTATTTTTCTCACCTATGAATATGGAAATTTCGCTAGCTGGGTGTTTGAATTAAGTATATTCACATATATTTGTATCTGGATATTTGTGCCCTGCAAATTTGTGCTAGCAAAATTTATTATGATGCACTTATATTTTATAGCATAAATATTTAATCGATTTTTTATTTTTATTTTATGTACAAGCAAGCAAATAATTCATAGAGAAACGGTTTAGATATACACAAACGAAAATTGTAGCACACAAGTACACACATTCCTTTCCCTGGATACTTTCAATATTGCGAAATACCAATATTACCCTATTTAATATTTTGGCTGCTTGCTGTTGATAGCAACTTTCCTATCATCATCGCATTCTAGAAGTACATTTTCTCTACCCTTATGTTTTCCCCTACCTCCATCCATCCATTCGCTTACCAGCACTTAGCTCGTAGTTTAATGGCAATTTGTTAAATTTGTTTATGAAATGTATGCGTTGTTACATTTTCATCCTAAGTGAGTGTTAATGGTAACATGTGATGACCAGATATTTAAAGCACTTGATGCTAATTTTTGACGTGCAAATAAATATTTCGAACGTTAAAATTTGAGATTTTGGGGGAATGCAAATTATCAAAATTATTTGTCAAATATATGTACATATATTTAATACAAAAATACCTGCCTCCTCTTTTTATAACAGGAGACATCGACTTTAAATTGTCACTACTCGCGCGGTTTAACAAATATAGCTATATTTTTCGGATTTAAAAAAAAATATCACGGCCCCGAAAAAGTAAAATATAAATTTATTTAATAGTTTCATATTATGTTGTTGCATCTTTCAAAATGCGATGCGAACTCTTGCTTGAACCGTCTAATTATATGCAGGCATTGAGTTTGAATTTCAATCTGTATGATTTCTTTAAATTGTCGGCATAAATTATCATTTACTCCCAAGTCGTTAGCCAAAAAAGTTCCCGTTTTTTACATTTTAAATTATATTTTGTTAAGTTAAATTAAAATAACACTTTTAAAATTATTTTTTGTTTTCCTTTTATAATTATGAACGAATTTATTCGTATGGGTAGGATAAATATGACTACCGATAAAATATGCGAATTGTTTTCTAGTAACACGGACTTTCCATATGACACTAGTTGTTCCACTGAAGAAGAGAATGCGTCTTAATAAAAAAGAAATGAATATGCAGTGCAGATGATTTTACAAGAAGATGCTGAGAAAGAAAACTTCAGTGCACGATTCATTCATTAGAATGCTAGAATAATGCAATCAATTTGAATAAAGTAAATGAATGCAATGACAAGGATTGAGAATCGTTCTCTAAACAGTTTCAAGATATTTCTGTAAATCCTTAATCAGCTGTATTTGAAAATATTTTGTGGAAAAACTATAATTTTCTGTTTAATGAACCACAGGTAAAATTTAGAGAGAACAGCGGCTTTCCGGGTGAGTTGGCAGCTTTGGAGATACCATATAAAATAAGATGTTATTTATTACCAGAATATTTTGAAGACCACATAGCACAAGAAACCCTAAGATAAGCTGGACTGGATGGAAACTTATTATTTGACATATTTGACTTACGAAAATTCATAGGAATCCTTTGTACACACCTGATATTTCTATCTTTCGAATTCTCCAGATTACAGGTCTAGTAACGACGACCGATCTGATTTTTTCATTGAACGGCAGATGTCAATAAAAAGGTAATTTGAGAAGTTACGAGAAATACTTCATTTCAGTGACAAAAGTAAGCATTCCGTACGTAACGATCCGCTTGACAATAGATTATATCTTATTCGCACCCTACTTGATAATTGATTCGGAACTATACCGATACAATTGTGAGTAACTTTAGGATGCAATATTTATCTAACAAACCCAAAAAAATGGAATTTAAATTTTTACGCATACTAGTAGGAATTTATACTAGAATACTTTGAATGCAAAATAACCATAAGTATTGTGGGAAAATTAAAGTGGTTTAATGCATAAACTTATTTATTACTCAAAATATTAAATTTAATTTATTGATATTCAACAAAACCGATTCGTTCTGAGCTATAGCACAAATGAACATCATATATTGCGCGCATGTTTTTTGAACAGATTACGATAAATTATATAGCAATTATTCAACGCGATATATAGTAGATCGGAAATATGTCTAAGTTAGTTTATTTGCAATTCGATCCATTGTGTAAAATAATTTTTTTCTTTCGTCCTTCAGATTGACCCCTCCCATGTTTTTATTGTATTTTACATCAGCTTCAGGACAAGATTTATCACGCCACTTAACTGTCGTTCTCAGTATTGGCGATAAAGAATTCATCAACAAAATACACATTTTTGCTATCCATCCATTTTATTTAAGATACTTCATTGCGGCTGTTCATGAAAATATCTCCACGATTCACAGTTTTATAGGTTAGCATATTTTTTTTGGAAATTTTTTCCTCTTAGAGCCTACTGTTCCACATTCATATTTTCAGTGTGTATTGAAGAATAGGGGAATTCAAAAAAAAAAAAAAAAAAAACAACATACACTTCACCACCCATTTTCTGTAAACCGATTCGCCTTATCCGGTTTTAGTAGCTCTTTTTTTTTTTTTTTTGCCTGTATATAAGACAAATTGAAATAGATAATCAGCCCTACACCACATTCTGAGCCTCCATTGTATTGGCATATTTTTGATATATTGCCTGATTATATTGTGACCCTTTGTTCGTCCTTAGTGTTGTTGATTTTAAATTTCGTTCTCCTCTAACTGCACTGCGGTTAATTCAATTTGGATAGTCTGCTTTGGTGCATACAAGGACAGCTGCATCCTTTCACTTTTTTTACGTTATATTAGAAATTATTATTTATTAGAAATTATTATAAATTATCTAATTAGAAAAAGTGAAAATATAAGTGAATATTAATCTGAAAAAAAAAACTATCGTTAAAAGTCACTATACAGCAATAAAAAATACTTTAATACTTAAACAAGTTTCACGTTGCCAGTATAATCTCTCCTTACTCTTACACCAACTACTCCTACTAACTACTAACGAATACAACTACTATTTACTTGTACTCTTATTATTACCAACAATAACTACCACAACTTTTACTACAATTACTACTACTCCTATCACTACGACTACTACTGTTAATACTACTAGTTACTATTACTATTTTTACTAATTTCTACTACCATTTTTACTAATGATTCTATTTTACTAATGCCTCTACTACTTTTAATAAATTCTGCAACTATTTTTTACTTATACTTCTTCTAATTACTACTTTTATTTTTACTATTGCTACTGCTATTTGTATACTTTCCTACTACTATTTTCACTAATGCTACTACTAAATACTACTACAATTTTTAAAAGGTATACCACTACTAATTATTACTTATATTTTTTACTAATTTTTACAGTACTAGATATTATTACTGATTAAAATTAACTGCTATTACTACTAAGTACTACTTATCGCCATTACTACTACTACTACCATATTCAATTCACTATCCCTTTATGAAACCGGCAAAGAAGTTTTACTTTTAGCACGCACTTTTAGCTGCATGAGTGTTTTTGTCTCAATATTTTATTTTGTGTCTTCAAAATATTTTTCAATATAAGAAAATATTAAAAACTATATTCACTTTGGTAAATTCAAATTACAACTGAACACACATACACATTCAAAGAAAGCATAACATGATTAAGATAATTAAATTTTTCACATTTGAGAGAGTCAGACGTACTTCAAAAACTGTTCATTTTATTTGAAAAAGTATGATTTGCTCTTTGTATAAACAGAAAAGTATTAATTTGTTTAGAACTACTTAGTTAAAAATTCTTGGAATAGTATCCTTGGTAGCTTGCAGAATATAAACTTGTTTGTTCGTTTATTCCATCTAAATTCAACACAATTTTCAAGTCACAATTCGGAAGTTACACACCTAAAGTATTTCGGTATGTAAGCCTAGGTAGATTTAAGGACATTTATTCGATTCGTTAAAAAAAAAGTGTGGAGTGTTAAAACAAATTAATTTTTGTATGTAAAATAAAAACTACAAGCTTCCAAATAAGAAACAATTTCAGTTTATCTAAGTTCCTTTAATTTGTTACCCTTTCACATTACTCGTTCTACTTCTATCTTGTTGCATTTCCCTTAAAGTGCTCGCAGAACAAAAGTTAACAATTTAAAATTTATAACCACTTTCCTTTTGTTAAGTTATTCTTGTTAAATACTCTTTGTTTGCTTGCAAAGCAATTGAATTAAATTTCAATTTCAGTTTATTTATAAGTAAATTGTTTTAGGCGACGATGGCTAGGACGATGGCACTACTTTACACTACTCTCCTTAGCTGCACGGCCTTTAGTTGAACTTTTTGTTCTAAGTTTTTTTTTTTTTTTTGACTGCCCAATTCATTTTCTTTCACTGTCTATTTACAACAAGCAAGCTCAAATTTGAGTACTTTTTGCTTTTGCTTTTTTTTTTCTTGTTTTGTTTCCATCAGAAAGTCCAAGAGCATAGACGTTTTGCTCAACATGGCCCACTGCACGCTTCTCGACTGCTGGTCGGTCACTGCATTCTGTGACTATCATTATGCCTTTAACTGTAGTACTTTTCCAGTCATACATCTGTCCGCTGGTTGTCCGTCCGCCATCTCTGCAAATATTTACGTACAAATGCATGGCCATTTAAACTTGTTCAACGGCCTTCGCCTTCGCCATCACTGCTCTTGACCCACGCCATCGCTGTAGTTGGCAGTTCCTTTTATTTAATGTGCCGAATGAGCTTGAGCAGCGGGTAGAAGTGCATAATATAGATTATATATAAATATATACCTACTGTATATATGTCTGTATGTATGTGTATTAGAGTGAACTGATTTTTTTTGCAACCAAATATGTAACATGAATTCTAAGGCGCAGCTCCGAGGGTTTGAGTTTGATAAAAAAAATAAATGTATCTATTAGACTGCTTGAACTTTCGATAGGGATACCTGTCACTTGACAGCTGGCAAATGACATTTCGTTTTGACATTTCTCTTTAGCAAGCATTGACAAATCATCATGGAAAGAATGACGCCGCAACAACGTTTACAAATTGTGGAAATTTACTTTAAAAGTCAGTGTTCTGTTCGCCAAACTTATAGAAAACCTCGCCAAACTTATAGAACACTTCGGAAATTTTATGGTTCACATCAGAGCAGCTTATTTGTCGAACTGTTGATAAATTTCAAACAACATTTACTTTACTCGATGAAAAGCCAACAAAAAGACAAGGAACTGTACGTACAGAGGAAAATATTGGTACTGTAAGTGATAGTGTTGGAGAAGATCCGAATTTGTCCATTCGCCGCCGTGCTCAGCAAGTTGGACTTTGTCCATCCACAACATGGAAAATTTTGCGCAATGATCTTGGTCTACACCCATACAAGATCCAACCAAAGCTAGTCGTGGTGGACATATGCCAGAAATCGTTATTAAATATTAAATGTCATGGAAATATCTTTCAAATAAAAAAAATTTGGCATCATTCTTCATTTTTTATGTGTTTTATTTCAATTTAAAGTTCTATCAGTCTAAAAAAACACCTTTTAAGTATATTTATCGAAACTAAAAATTTAGTATACAGTGAGGTTCTGTGGTTTGCAAAAAATAGTGGTACTTTCGAATAACCCACCAGTTTAAATCTGAGCAACCATGTACTGTACAGATTAGTAGAAAAAAATGAGTTCAAACGGTTGAATATAATGCACTAAAATATAAATGCACTACTCGTTTTTTTGCCACAATCTCTTTAGTGGTAGTTAAAACACTAATTTCATTATCATTGAAGACTAAGTGATAGTAAAGAAAAAAAATTCATTATAACTAAAAATTTGGGGATAATTAAAAATTTTCCATTCAAATAACAATGCATTTTCTATAGAGCAATTTAATTTGTATAATCTAGTAGGCCTTAAAGAACAATATTAGAATTATAAAAGTAGAAGCAGTAAATACTACAATTTTTGTCATATATTTTTCAAAACTTGCTTAACTCATTTTTTGTTTGCTCTCAAAAACAAGCTCAGTATGATTTTTCCTTCCAGCAAAGAAAAACAGTTTTACTACTGGTCCAGACGAAGGAAGAGGAGGGTTGCATTTTAAAAACATTTTTTTTACAACAAGCTTGTTTGACTTTCATCCGAAAAGGTGTAAATATCAAACAAAAAAACAAAAATGATAGTTTGTCTTAATCGAATACCAGTGGAATTATCTTCGAATTCAAAAGATAGCGCCTTAGTACTTGTGAAAGGCTGCAAATTATTTTTTTCACCACTGCCGGTTTTTTCTTAAACTCCAGTGCATTTTCCTTAACTTTTTCCCCCGATATCATCAAGTGTGTCTGACTCAGCACTCTCCAGCAGGACCTTGCAAAATTTTAGTCTTATTTCGGGAATAAGGACTGCAGTAATAACTGCATCCCAGGAGTCAGAGTGAAAACGAAAATATTTTTCAAACCTTTCCAATAAATATGATTGTATTTGCATATAATTTTTTGTTATCTGAAAAAAAAAGCCTACACTTACCTTATAATTGCCGATTATGATACTGAAACTTGTTTGTCATTGACAACTGCGCAGTCTGCCATTCGGATTTGGTGCAGCCCAATTTATTGTCTAAGACGCGCAACGTAATTAAAAAAAAGGTGCAATTTAGATGTCGAGTGTTGGAAGCCTCTCTCTATATGCAGAATGCTAGATGTATTTGATAATGAAAATGTCTTTCCAACGGATTCCCATGGCAATTTGTTAATATAACTTGAACAACAATTTTTTTTACTTTTGAAGAAGTCTGCTGTTAATAACATTTGCGTATTTACGTGAGATATTTTGATTTCACTTATGTTATTTATAACTGCTTCTTTTTGATATTCTTTTTTATATATTTATTACGTTGCATTAATTTTCAAACAATTGGCAACCCCTTACACGGCCTAAGCGCCCGTCAAATTGTAGAAACAAGTTTTTTCTAATAGCGGTCTCCCCTCGCCAGGCAACGGCAAACCCCCGAGTGTATTTCTGTCATGAAAAAAACTTCTCACAAAAATCATTTGACTTTCGAAGTCAGCGTAAAACTGTAGGTCTCTCAATTTGTGTTACAATATCAAGACGCAACCCACTGTCATTTCAAACCAGTCTTGTACTGTTTCCTTGATTTTAAAAATTTGGTTGAATTTAAAAATTTTAATAGGTGTAAACCAACTCCAAATACATTTCTAAAATGAATTTTATTTTATTAACATTTGTTTGCTTGAGACTAGTGTAGTAGAAAATAGGCCAGTTACCATATCAAGTAAATTGAATTAGCGATTTTTAATAGGTGGCAACCCTCTTCAAAAATATTTTTGTTTCGGAGCAAAACTGTTAAATTTCAGTAAGGTGAGAAATTGCATTAAGCTACTATTTTTCAACACGTGTCAACACTTTTTAAACACACTTTAATGATCTTTCTTAAGACTCCTCCTTTTGGTGTCCTTATTTCAATATTTAATTTATCTAATTATAATATTAATTAACTTTTAATCCATGTGGCAAGTCTTCTCCTAAAATATTTTCGAAATTAAACTTTCTTACAAATTTTTATTGTATCATTCGTATAGTGAAATATAATTAATTTTTTTATTTTAACTTTCTTCAAAATATTTGGGAAGGCCTCTTTCATTTGATACCCATTGGAAAAACGGTAAACAGATCCATCCAGGCGTTATATAGCAATATATTATTTAACTTCTTTATTTAATTGATTTTATTTTTTTTTAGCATGTAGAAAATCTCCATAAAATATAGCTCAATAATAATATAATAGGCTTTTTGTGTGCTAAATTTTGTAGGATTCCATTCACCCGTCTGGACTTCAAAGGGTTGTAACATACTCACAGAGTTGCTCCCACCCACACAAATACAAACTTTCACATTCTTAATATGATTGCTTCTCGCCAAGAGCAAAATAATTCCTGCAACTATGTTGAAATTGATCTTAATAGGCTAGTGAATGATTTCGATAACGAGGAAACAGCTTTTACTAACTCTTCCAAAACTGCGTGAAACTACGCTGCTTCTCGATGGCTTTTTATTCTTAGCAGAGTTCTTCTGCTTCTGAATTGGCGCTATAATCGCCTAAGCGATTTTGGTCAATTCCAACACAATGCGCCAATGGCTCCTCTGCTTTGCTAAGCCCAAAATGGCAGTTGTTGGCTTGAAGAATCTCGGTGCTGCTGTTGGTTCCAAGACAAACAAATTCCTCCACTTTTTCGAAATTGTAATTATCGACAGCGAGTTTGGAGCCAAGAAAATGTGAGGCATTGTTAGTAGAAATTGTATTAAAAAGCACCGGAAAATTTCAGTTAATTTGGTCACTTTATTAAACCTAATTTTAATGGGTTATAAAACTGCATACTTGGAATTCTTTATTTTCCCACTTTACTTTGTCATCATGGCTCCTTTTAAGTGCTCAGAATACTTGCATACATATTTTTTTTTTTAATATATGCCAAGTAATTTTTCTATCACTCAAAACGACCCACTCTAATAAAAGCAACAGCGTTCAACATCACTAGCGAATTTAAACATTTTGTGGTCACATTCAATATCAGTCGCAATGGTGTAATAAAAACTTTGCTAGCCACTTTTATATTTAAATTTCGGGAGTCTCTCAATTACATTTACTTTTTTCTCTCTCTCAGTTTTTCTTTTATTTTGCATCATTGCAGTTTGTTTTGATTTCCTATATTTTTGTAGTTTCAGTTTTACATTTACATATGCATATATGTGTGTGTGTGTGTGTGTGTTAGAGTGTATTGCATGTGCTAATGACTGCATTGCATGCTGCTGACTTTGTGGTAATTTTTGGTAAATTGTCGGTAGTGTTTTTCATTTGCAACAACAAGCAACTCCATATTTTTTGTTATCTCAAGCTTCCATTTCATAGTTTTGATAAAAATTACAGTTGTGTCTATTTAGAAGTTGGCTACATCCAATTATACCCCTGTGTATGTACATACATATGTATGTGTAGTTGTGGTGTGGTGAATTTCTAGTTAATTGCTCCCGACACATACACACAATTTTGCGGTAATTTTCGTTACAATTGTTTTGGTCTAATTGTGGCAAATGAAAATGATGATTTGAAAAGTTTCTCTTGACTGTTGATGCAACCATTTCACAAATGAGAACTCAATTTATTTGAATAGGTTGACACACAAGCGCAATCTGGTGGCAAATGATGTTACTGTTACTTGGTCTTCTAGAAATGTCACTTTGTAAATGACTATATAATTATTAAAGTAAAATGTAGATTCTGCTATAGGAATATACATATGTGTAGTTAAAATTAAATATTTCTAAGTAATTTCATAGAAAAGTTTCAAGATGACGCAATATAAATTTGTTTAAAAAGAAATTGTGTAATTTAAAAAAGGCGTTAAAAAAGTTCTCAAACGATTTAGATACCCTATGGATCTTCAGAATTTTAACCCTTTTCGAAGTGAATTTTACTAACTTCAAAAAAAAACTTTACATAACCAAAATGCAGTACGACTTCAAACTGAACACATCATCATTCTGGCGTAGGATTAATTCTAGCCATGATATCTTATCAGAATGGAATACAATTCCATGATATTGGTACGCTTTTTATTACTGAGGTAGATATTACAAATGCGATCTTCAACCTCAAACCAAGTTTTAACTTTCATCCCTCCTCAAAAAAATCTTCGTCTCCTATCCTCCTGTGTGACTTTTCACACATATGTAATTTGGATGTATTTTATTCCAATAAAATTATACTTTGTGTTGAAAAAATATTTATTTTTATTTTCTTTTTTTTTATACAAGTCTGTCTGCAATGCATTATACACAAACATTATAATTTTTAAATTTTGATTTCTCACTGTAACAAGTGTGGCACCTAGCCTTTCCTTGAATAGTCTGTCGAGCGATTTGACATATTTTTCGAGTAGTTTGGAATGATGGTTGGGGCCTCTGGCGATGCTCTGGGGACTCGCAAGGTTGTGTTGGTATTGTGCGAACGAACCGCTAGAACATCGCATTGAGTTAGTTCGTCAACCTCTTTTACAACTCAAAAGTCAAGATGGTGATGATTCAGTCGTGGTACGCCTTTTCTTAGTGCTGTGCAGGGTTGCGCTGAAGATATTCCTAGACAAAATTTTGTTAAATTGTATTCACGCCACTTTAATGGAAAAATTGAATGAATATTACGAAACGTGGCCCTTTGTTTTGTTATAATACTGAATAATTTTCTTCCATCCGAATGAACCGCATCCGAAGTTTGTAGAACTAAGAATTTGTCTCTTCTGCCGACGATCGATACAAGGGTTGTAATTTTTCGGTGAACTCAAATGTTGATTACAACAAAGGGTCCTTTATGCAAATGAAATTTTGGCACAGATGGTAAAACGAGAAAAAATTGTCTATCGTAATGTTATGATCCTTCAGTCGACGAACCAACTCAAAAACCAAACGCTCCCCTTGATTTTGTTCCGTTGTACCACCACTTGGTTTTTTTACTGTTGCTGTGGGCTTCTCCAAGCATAGCAGGTTTGAAAACCATAAACCAAAAGCGAGAAACTAGCATTTTCAACGAAAATCAAACAATTGTTAATAAACTGTAACACAATCAGAGGAATTGAAATAATCAGCCAAAAGTCCGAAACTTGTATCAAATATTTCCCCACAATAGAAATTGTCAAGAAGTATTACCAACTTCGTTTAAAAAATACGTTGAAATAATTAGTGGCACACTGTTTTTTTTGTGTAATATTTTACGCATGATTCTTTGTTCGGAAATTGAGTAAAACCAACCATTATACTATACAAAACATGTTTGAGATTTTTTTAAATCTGGCGATAAAAGTATTGCCACCAACTATCGAGCTATAGTAGAGCAGGGCAAGGAGTCCTTCCCAAATTCGTTGATCACATAATTAATAAAAAGCTACGCAAACACACTCAGATAAAGCATTCCTTGGCGCTAGAGAAAAGTGGAGTTTTCAAGGAAAAATTCCCCTAAAATGGCCCCCACCGATAGGGTTCTCTTAATACGAGTACGAATAAACGATCGAGGGAAATGGTAGTTTTGTTCTACATCAGGTAAGTTCTGCAAACTGAAAAGTAGAATAACTTTTACTCATTATTCATTATTCATTATTTGTTAGGGCAAATTAGTACAATAAGATATTAAAATCTTTTATGGTACAACAAATTTCAGAGTCACAATAACAAAACATAACAGATCTTAAAGTTAGGTAATAAGAACTACAAATGCACATAAATAAGCAATAAAACTTATAAATTAAATGGCAGGTTTGTAATAGTCACCTAAGCAATATCGAGTTAACAATGTTATAACAAAGAATTTGAATAAATTAGAACTATAATGGCAGACAGTTTATCAATTAAAGACTAAGTACTGAAGTTATTATAGATAGATTCTCTAAAATTGCTTTTGTTTAGGCATTTAAGATTATTTTTTTCCATTTCCTTCGGAGAGTTTTCGATATTCATGTCCGTTATCAAACATCACACCACTTTTAATTAAAATATATCAATATTTTTCTATCGGTTTCAATCTATACTATAATAACAAAATTGTAGACAAGTCGTGTACTTTAAAAATTTCTTTAAAAAAATGCACCATGGGGACGAAGAGAATGTGGGGAATTTCATAGTATAAATTTGGGATATTTATAGAGATTTTATCTGTCTGTTTGCCCTCCAAAACTACTCAATGGATTTTCATGAAGCCAGAACTGAATAAAATTAAATTTCTACCATAGAATCAGGGTACGTTGGTTTTATTTTAGTTTAGTTAATATAGTTTTTAAGCGTAGCAGTGCTCTAGGCTCGTTTCTTTGTAACCGAATTGCAAGAGAAAACTAGGTGAAATAACGAATTCCATTTAAAACAACAACACTAACTCGGAAAAATATGCGAGTCAGGCCAATTCGGTAAAATGATATCGGACCTGAGATGTAGTATTGGGAAGTTAAAAAAACTGCGCTATGATGAATCGGACTTAAGAAAATACATGGAAAATTTTAGTTTATCACCTAATCTGTTTTAATGTGCATAGTGTTTTTAAGTATATAACTACGTACATCTAAAATTTGATGGCACAACTAGCTATTTTCCGTTATTTCATAAAAGATGCAAACAGGGTTGCTTTTGCAACTAAAGAAAATTTCCGGAGCATGGTTAAAGCAACCAAAGAAGTTGCGAAACGCAAGTTCGAGTCGCAAAGCAAAATCTTACAGCAAAATCCCGCAAAGATTACAAAATACAAATGCATTGTTATGGACGATGGTACCTATTGCTTTCAAAACTACAAATATATTGCTGGTCAAGATTTTTATACTGATGCAATTCGTCAAAATCCTTCTGAAAACTGTAAGTTGTAAATCAAGTTCGAGTTCTCAAAAAAAAAAAAATACATAGTTTGACAAGCCATTTGTCCCGGTGACCGTAAAAGCAGTACTTTATCACAGCCGGGACGATGAAAGTCTATGAATGCCTCAAAAAGCAGCTTCTGCCAATTATTAAAAATCATGGTGGCAGACCACCGTCATGACCGGATCTGGCAAGGTGCCACTATGCCAAGGATAATATCCATTTTGTATCTCGGGACTACAATCCACCCAAAATGCTAGAGCTATGTATGCCCCATTGAGGAATATTATCCAATCGTGAAAGAAATATCGATGACGACAGGTGATGTGGTAAAAAATATAAGAGAATTTAAAACAAAGTGGTTGTGGTCATCGCGTAAAGTCGACGATGCACTCGTGTAAAAGATGATGGCGCGTGTGCCACGAAAAATTCAATCAATTGCATAGGGGGCAAATAACAACTATTTTTTTAATAGTTCAATGATGCTTAAACCCCAATATATTAAATTAAAACAAATTTGTTTTCAAAGCCTTCTATTTTCGTTTTGTTTTTGTGACAGTAATTAGTAAGTGTCGCAGTTTCGGCGTGCTCATTCTTATCTTCACCCTTACTGCGTTAAATGGGTGAGACAATGCTGCTGCTATTGAGTGTGTGATAAAACGAGAGAGCGTTCAGAAGATAATTCGATATCACCTCTTTCGATTTCAAACTGTACACCCATACCCGACATACATGGGAAATAGCCAAATTAACGTTTAGTTTCTTCGGCAAACTACTCTTGCAAACAAAAAGTGCAACAACATTCCAGTTTAATTAGAAGCGGCAAACAATAATTGCACAGAGCGAAAGTGAAGAGTTTAGCAAAAGTGTAGCAAAGAAATATACACTGAGGATGAGTACTGTTGCAGAACGAACTTGCGCCATTGCAACGACAGTCTAAATTTTGTAGACAATATAAAAACGTGGAACAATAAAAAAAAGTTACGTATACGACATGGCGTGTGAATTGAAGCAAAAAGGTGTACCACTTTAGCAATGCTGCTTCAACCGGCCAAACCAAGCAAACAATGGTTAAATGGGTATGCGCACAATGTGAAGCAAAAAACAAAAACAAAAAAAAACAAAAAATTCAAACAATTTGCTAAGTGCAAAGCATGTAGTAGTGTTAAAAATGGAAATACAGAAGTGAAACGGAAGAAGCACAGAAAGAACTTCAGCACAGAACAAATTTGCATAATTAGTTATGCGTGCCGCTGTGCATTTCTATGCGCCAAGCGCAAAACAATAAATACATATGTACAACAATAATAACGCTGATTGTGAGAAAAACACGAAAAGGATATAGAAAGCGAGAGAGAGAACGGGCGCGAAAAAGGTGCAGAAGGCTGCGAGCAAGGCAGAGTTGCAAGAAAAGTAGTACAATTTGTATGCAAAATCAAAGAAAGTGGCTAGCGATAAAAAGTGAACTTGCATAAAGGTGACTGAGTTTTATACTTGTCTTATTTCCCATTGCTTTATTTCTATTTATTTGTATTTGAGGTTAGTTGAGTGAAATTGCGCAATAATTGCATAAAATATGTGGAAATTATTTAGATCTAAGCGAAAAATAGAAAAATATAATAAGTAAACAGGAAAACGATAAATAGACAAGCATAGAGTTGAGAAAGGGGAAACAAGAACGGAAATATAAATTTAAATTGATGCAAATTTATTAAAGGGGCAAATAATAACAACAACAAATCTAATTAAGGTGATTTTGGAGGGAGTATTTGCTTTTAACAGTTTGCATTGCACACATTTAAAAATTTCGCAGGTGCATTGCATATGAAAGCTTTTAAGGTTAGTAAACTGTGCTTATTAAATTCGAGCATACAACTTTGAAATTTGCAAATATTGAATGAAAGAAGCGCTCTTAGTCCTTTGTGTTATGAAATGTAGCAAAAAGAGGTTTTTTCAAAAGAAATGGCTGCTCAAAAATCTACGCGACAGCAGTGATGCATTCTCCATGCCCGACATAGTTTTTGTCCAAATTTTCTACAAGAATATATATATTTAATATATTTAGTGATATGTATAAATATCTAAATAAATCAAAATATTCTTTATTTTTTCTGCCAAATTTATTATTTTAATAGACAGCTGTTACCAGTGCTGCCCATAATTTTACTATCACCTTATTACAAAGTATTAAGAATGCCCGTTACAAGTATTAGTTACAAAAATGTAACAAATTTTAAGGGATAAATTATTATAATCAAATCGTTAGAATAGAACGGCAAGAGCTACTAAGAATAAATTGGTGAATGGCATAATCGTTACCGCAAACGACAAATATTGTCGATAAAAATTGCGATTGTCGGATCGTTTAAAGTTATTGAATCGCACTTTAGATCTACCTAAAGATATCGTTTCAAACACACACTTTTGTGAGCCGAAGTAGCTCGAGAAACCTCTCCTCTTGACTATTTAAAGGGTTTACGCTTTTTGTGAAGGCTATTGCAATACGGCGCGAATGGCTTTGCAAAGTATTTTAGGTTACTCTACAGAGGACTGCTTTTGCTTTTGCTATTAATTTCCACCAATTATGTATAATAAAAACCAACATATTTTTGCATTAGCCGCTCCATTCGGTCAGGTAAAAAACTAAAATTTAGAGATCTTGATAAAATTCTAGCTTTTGCATTTTAGCTATAGCGAAAGTTGGAATTCGATTGCAGTACAAATGAAACCAACAGTCATCTCAACAGCATCCATAAACATCACACATATATTACAACATTTTGAAAATACATTCAAATTAGTGGTTAAAATGTACTTTATTACTGCAGCCTTTCGCTACCCAAACTTAAATAGGTCGCTATTTTTCCGCTCAGCGCATCGCAATCAAAAGGCTTGACAATGACACTGACAGTGGTGGCAATGACACTGACAGTGGTGAGTAGGTGAAAAGCATAACGATACTGACAAGTGGTTTTGATTACAAAAGTAAATTGCGCGCTGCAGTGGAACATTTTTTAAATGTTTTATTTCATGAATACTTTTGTTCATATTTATAACTAGACTGCGGATATTTATGAAATTGAATATTTGAAGGGAAAGAAGATAGCGACATGGTTCCAAAGTGAAAAATTCATGTTTTTAATAGAGAATTATAAATTCGCAAATTTATTACACCATATCTTAAATATTTGCATATTATTGGCATATTTCCTATTTAATATTCGCTAAACGTACTATTTTAAATAGTTCCTTATTATGAGTATGGTACTTTGCGCATATTTATACAACGGGTGTTTTTTTTTTAGACTGATAGAACTTTCGATAGGAATAGCTGTCACTTGACAGCTGGTAAATGACATTTTGTTTTGACATTTCTGTTCAGTAACCATTGACAATCATCATGGCAAGAATGACGCCGCAACAACATTTACAAATTGTGGAAATTTAATTTAAAAATCAGTGTTCTGTTCGCCAAACTTAGAGAGTACTTCGTGAATTTTACGATCCACCCAATCGAGCATCAGAGCAGCTTATTCGTCGAACTGTTGATAACTTTCGAACAACATTTACTCTACTCGGTGAAAAACCAACAACAAGACAAAGAGCTGTACGTATAGAAGAAAATATTGGTGCTATAAGTGATAGTGTTGGAGAAGATCCGAATTTGTCTATTCGCCGCCATGCTTAACAAGTTGGACTTTGTCCAAAGCAAGTCGTAGCGGACAAATGCCAGAAATCGTTTTTAAATGTTAAATGTAATGCAAATGGCTTCCAAATAAAAAATAAAATGTGTTTATTTTAATTCAAAGTGCTATCAGTCTAAAAAACACCCTTTATATACATCTTTAATTTTTTTTTTTTGGTCATTTAACATAAATTATACTACAAAGTGCAGTTTTTAAAGTGTGTTATTATTATTGATTTATTCACCACACCTTAATGTTCTAGCAATTTAATTTTATACATTCGTAATGGGAGAATTAAGGAACAAATTTGTGTGAAGCTTAGGAATTGAATTGAAAATATTAAATACTCAAATCTAATTCTGGATGTTGTGAAGTTTGTGATAAAATTGTGGTTTTGTTTTTTGAAATATTTCAAACGCAAGCTGATGTTTAAGAGGTTTACTTTTCAGTTAATATATATGTATGTAAGAAAATCACAGCTGGCATATCACTTAAACCCCGCCGTGCTCAACATGAATGTAAAATGTGAAATTGTGTAAGATAATTCAACTTTTGAAGATACGAAGGAAAACCAATTTTATTTAGATGTGCCTCAAGCGATGAAAGCGATTAAAATGTCCTGGCGAAGTTTAGACAGTGAAACATGGAGAAGCTTTCTTCAAAAATGTATGAGTCTTAACATGCCAAACGAGGCTACGCTTCGAAAAAATTATTTGGACGACTGCTGCAGATTGGCCATACAAAATATTAGAGCTGACATCGGTGATAACTACGTATGGGTTTCTGTTTATAGAAAAACAGATACAGCCGGACAGTATATGGCAAATAGTTGGTAAGTTATGTGAAGATGAAGAATTCCTAACTCAACATTTGTTGGCCTGTAAGCAGTTGACGAAAACCAATGCTGATGATGCCATCGCTAGATTCATCAACAATCCTTTAAGGATTTTATGGTCAAATAGCGATAATGACGAAAAAGTCTGGTGAAATTTTACATTTTTTTATCCAAATGTTATTCTTTCCCAAATTGAATAAATTGATTTCTTCGATGAAAAAAAGTATTTTTAAAGGTACCGCTTCATATTGAAAAATATAAAGAAATACTAACTAATACTCCACTACCACCAGAACCAATACTAACGAGATGGGGGACACTTGGTTAAAATGAGCTGTTTTTTATGCCAACAACTTGAAAAAAGTTAACGAGGTTTGTTCTTAAGAGTTAAACTTATAAATTATTTTTGAATTCAAATTTATGTATATTGGTTCCGCGCAAGAAATATTGCAACAAAGTGAAACGCTAATAGGAGATTTAGTTTATATAAACGCACATTTTGCAAGTTTACCAAATTGCATAAATAAGTTGGAGACTCGAGGAGCCGCCCTGATAAATCAGATTCCATAGCCATGGAAATAGCGACACTCGAAGGACTTCACGCTTTCGCCTCGACCATGCGGACAAATAGTGTCGGTCAAAATTGCTGTTACTTCAGAAAGGAACTACGCTTTTGAGGACATATCAAAAGAAGCAAAAATAATTTTGGGTGGCAACAACGTACAAACATTCGGCATTTAAATTCTCGGCCACTTGTGAAGCAAATTTAAATATGCCTCGGTTAAAGCTTGTGATGTTTAGCTCTCTTTCACATATCCACTCTTTATTATGCTGACACATAACTAACACATAAACAATCAGTGTACGTAGGAACAAACTGTAAACAATTCAGAATTTGTAACTCACAAACATATTTTGCTTATTTTTGAAATCAGTTATTTGATGCAGATTTCTTTACTTGTTGCAACTTTCAGTTTAATTTATGGTTACTGGTGGGTATTTCTATTGAAATTGTCATAATTTGAATCATTTCGATTATGCCAAATGGTAAAGAAATTACAATATTGGAAAAAAAATTATTTTGCACCTTCAAAATGGAGGAAAATCTATAAAATACATTTAGGATATGTTTAGCCGATAGCGTCAAACGATAGAAAATGTAGTAAAATGGTGTAAGGTGTGCGGCGGTATAGAAAATTTAACCCGTTGTGGTCGACCAAAGATGCTAACTATGGGAGAGGAACGCAAAATACATACTTAATCCAACCGCGAAAATTCACATTTATTCGCACCAAAGCTTAACGACAAGCTTAAAGCAGATCTACACAGCCAGGCTTCTGATGAGACAGTGCGCAGAGTGCTTAGGACAAACAATATTCATGGTCGCGTGGTTGGAAGGAAATATTAATAAATTATTCGCCAACACCGACAAAAGTAAAAGTTTCGAGTTTTGGAAAACTTTAATATTTAGCGACAAAAGCAAATATAATATTTTTGGATCGGATTGCCGTCGTATGGCGTTTGGCGGATACCAAATGAAGAGCTGCATATAAAAAAACCGCAAAGCAACTGTTAAACACGTCGGAAGTTCGGCGATGGTGTATGTCGGCTCAGGGAGTTGGAAATTTTGTTTTTATAGATCGCATAATGGATAAATATATGTATACAAATATGTGTTATATTTGCCCATCCCTAAAGACAATTTACACTCCAGTGCAGAAAAAAAAGTGTTTGGCAAGAAACAGGTTTTTGTTCCAGCATGACAACGACCCCAAACATAGGGCTCACAACGTTAAAAATGTGGTTACTTTTTAACGCAAACTATTTTCTAACACTCCCTCAAAGCCATGACATAAACCCTATGGAAAATCTTTGGGCATACCTTGAAGATAGAGTGGATGAACACAAAATTTCATCAAAAAATAGTCTGAAGGATGTTCAAGGTCGAGGGAATGTGAAAAAATACCACCTGAATTTTGTCAAAAGTTGGTAGAATCGTTGCCAAAAACGCTTGGAAGCTGTATCTAAAAGTAGCGGTTATAGTACGAAATACTAGATAGTTTTTACATTTATTTCCATATCACTTTTAGTCAAATGCAAAATAATTTTGTGAGTTACAAATTCGGTATTATCTTCATTATTTTAATGTGTACCTTTATTTAATTATTTTTTGTGTTAATGCAGTCCCAGCAATGTTATGAGTGGATGTGTTATTGAATTTAATACATAATTTGTCAATTAACCGGAAAAAATGGAAAATAAAATCGTTTGTTTTATTTTCTTCATATGCAAAATACTTTTGTGAGCCACTGTTTTTTTTTTTTTGTTTTCTTTTTTTTTTGGATCATATGACAACAGCGCTCACACATCTTGCTAATTGTACTAATGTACATATGTTCTAAATATATAAATATGCAGTTCATTACAATATGTTTTTAAAAAAAACTTAGGTTCCACATAAAAAATGTACACGTATGCACATTGGAGCGATCTCATCAAAAAAGTGGGTGCTTTTCTCCGAAATTATGCAGTTTAATATTTTATAAGACTTTCGTCCAAATATTCTTAACTATATGAAGATTTACGTGAGCCGGGCACATAAATACCTTAAAAATATCGCGAACTGGATATAAATTTTCGTAAATAGCAAATATCGGTATTGTTTTCTAACCAAAAATATCCCTATTTCGATGTATCGATATTTTTTGCGCAAGCCAATCTTTCTTTGACGTATTAGATATCTATTTTTGCTAAGCATAAATTAAGACTTTCACATATAAATTCTTTAAGTGCGAATGTAGAATAATGCCAGAAAATTATTAGCAGTCACATTTAGTAAACAGCAAATGTATGCATTGAATACAAATACAATTACTGTAGGCATCTCCCTTTATTAAATAAATATTATTTTGTGCCACATTTACATGCAAATGTTATTAAAGGCACTCCATAGGATATTTTATTATAATTTCATTATTATTATTGCTATTATGAACGTGAGCACATACATATGTATACATAAGAGGGTATGTATCGCACTTTATTTATTTATTCACTTCTTTTCTTTTTTTTCCCTATTTTGCCCAGACACGGTGCACCGTTCGCGGTAAAACGAAAAAATGATAAATTATGAAATATTTTATGCTGTCTGTTTGGTTTGTGCGAGAGATAAAGTTTACTTTAGTTACAAAGGCGGAGGGAGTTAAACAAACAAATACATACACGTACATACATACATACATACATTCGAATATATAAAAATAAGCGCAAATACTACCTCAGTTCAGTTAATGGCAAAAGGTGAAAAGAAGGAGTGGTGGTGAGCAACACAACAATAGTTGGGGGAAAGTAAACACACTTCGGACAACAGACAAAAGCGCGCATATTAACATATTTTTTTTTAAATGTGCGTTATAGTAAATACACATATAAATATTACTGAAATGCTTGATTGTGTTTTCCTCACCTTCCTTGAAATATGTACATACATTCATATGTAGTAAAGTAGGTACTCGTATGCTCGCACGCAAACTAATTTTTTCTCTACACTTTTTTCCATTTTTCGCCGGCGATTTTTCTATAAATACAATATCTACTGGTCGAATCATTCAATAGATTTTTGCTTTTGTATATCATACGCACTGAATTCATGCGTTCCATTCAAACTCAAAGGACCATTGTTCTACTCCCCGCCCCACGCAGCATCGACAAATAGCAGCATCCGAAAAGTTTTACTTTTTTCTCGAAAAGAGCATTAAAGGCTTTGAATGGAGCTCGATGGTATTCACAGACATACTACACATACGAGTAGTACATATGTACATATGCACGGGCAAATGCATGTGAACACTTATAATAAAATATACCAGCAAAAAATTGTGCGACTAGTCTCCCTATACCCGGAATAGTCTCTTCGGCGTACAGTTGGGCTATAATTAGCTGCAATCTCATGCTTTTTCGGGTACAATGGTTATAATCTGTTTAAAGCTGGCTTTAAACAGAAGTTTTATTAATTTATCAAGAAAAAAAAACCGCCGGGAAATAATTTCTGAACTATTTCTTCAACACAAGCCACAACACGAGCACATTGTGCAAATGGAGAAGGCACTGCACAAAAGTGAAAAATATTTGCAAAAATGCTAAAATATTTAAAAGAAGAACCAGCGGTAGGCTATTGTAAAAAATTAAACATTAAGTGGACAAAACTGGTCAAAATATCACTAACCTAATTAACGGACCACAAGGGTTTATAAAAATGAAATATTTTGTTGCTTTTTTTTTGAAATAAACAACCTCTATAAATTATACAGACGATTCATAAAAAATAAGGCCAAAAATAAAAAAACAATTTATTATTTTAAAATTTACACTTTTAAGTTGGTTATTTAAACATTATTCGAAAATGAACCAATAAAATTAAAAATAAATGCGCCCATAATTATGAAAGTGTTCTAAATTATATATTATATATTATAACTAGAAATACCTGGTTTCTGTCACATATAACAGGTGGCAACTATCTCAAATATATAGGTTGCATATTGATACTCATATTTTAATGCTTTATATTCTTTTACAACATCAAATTAAATTTAAATTCAAAACAGGTGGCAACGCTCTTCAAAATATACCCAGGAACTGTTAGCCATACTAATGTTTTGAAACCCATGTTTTACTATTTGATATAATTTGTGTATTATTGATATAAATTCGACTTGTCAAACATTGCCAGCTGTCCTAAATATAGTTACGAATCTTTTCCTCGTCACGACAAACCTTTTGACACGCATATTATAATATATAACTCGCGTATAATTATACTTTTACATACAAAGTTTCATAAAAATCGGTCGAGCCGTTTCGGAGGAGTTCGACCACAGACACCGTGACACGGGCTTTTTATTCGTAAGATAATAATTATAAATTGTAATAATAATTAAAAAATATTTGAACATTACACGATATTTAGGCTTATAACTTTATTAGTCTTGATTTAAGGAAATTTATTATGAATATGAAATTTTGTCGGAATTTCATACGAAAATGTTGTTTGAATTGACTTTGACCATTTTCAAAATTAATTGAATGTCCTATTAATGGCTT
>OX639993.1:181239745-181273641 GCA_951828415.1 Anomoia purmunda
AAATAATGCAAATAAGCTGCGGAAATTTTATTCCACTTTATTGCTCAGCAATACCACAATTTAGATAGTAAAACTTTTCGTTGCATTCGATATTATTACCACATTTTATTTATAATATAATATTAAAATTTGTTTGCCGTCCCGCGCGTGTATGGGAAATAACTGAAACAAACGAAATTTATATAGGCGGTGTGGATTATAATTTCATGTGATGTAAATGTAATTTTTAAACCACGTGTGGGAAGAAATAATCGGTCAAAAAAAAAAAAACAAAAAAACAAGGCAAAACAAAACAAGCACAGCATAAATGAACTGCGAAATATGCTCCCTAAGCACATTTCAATTTAGTGGAAAATACGCAAATATAGCAAAATGCGCGTAAATATTTTACATGCGTCGGCTCACGGCTTACGGCTTTTAACCCTTGTGTGCATGAAAATTAAGCAGTGTATAATGGCACCGGTGAGCCTTTGGCGACGAACATTGAAGTGCAACTTTTTTTCTTGAACATTCTAGCGGTTTTGTCGACAGCTCTTTTGGTGTCGGCCAAAAGAGTTTGGAAAGTATAAAATAAATCGGCTAGAAGCCGAATAGAAATAAGCTTTCAGCGACCGGAATTCAAGCGATTTGCTTGACGCATCTAAGTAATGAAATTTGGAAGTAAGTAAGAAATGATATGGTGATTTTGAGTTTTTTTTTACAAACCGAATAGCAGTTTCAATAGCAACAAACGTGCCGATCTTGACTCATTTTAACTGTAATATCAATAATGTCGATAAAATCAAGAATCACGACCAAAAACAATGGATAAAGAAACAAGGATACAGATCGTAAATGATTAGATCAGTTAAGCTCATTTAGCACCAAAGTAAGCTTTTGGTTTGCAGAGTGAATACTGAAGGTGGCGCTGTCTGCGATCCGCTACTTTAGTTTTGTCGATTTTGTCAGCACTCAAGTAAAACTAAACCAATTTTATTTTTTTAATAAATAACCAGAAAATGTATTTTGTAGATTTGCATATTAAATGCTTTAATTTTAATTCACATTTTTAGAATTTTGCAAAATTATAATCCTTATCTCGCTGAAAAGTTTAAAGTGTAAAACTTTAACTCCTTCTTCTTTGCTTCATATTCTTGATTTACTTTTACTTGGTATATGACTTCTTGTATTTTATTATTCTTGACTAACCGGATAAAAAATTACAATTCTACAGATCCAACCCATTTAGCGCATATTAACCAAGTCTGATCATATTTATATTTTAAGAATTATATCGCTTAAAGTATTGTATGCTATTAATTATGTAGATGTTTTGTTGTAGTTGTTGATATTGCTGTCATCGCCGACCAGTGTTCTTGTATTTATCGATAAAATAGAAAGCCAGTCATAATGATGAACTGTTGATCGTAAAAATTTTTATATCATTTTTGGCTTTATATGTTAGAAAAAAGTGTACCTTTATTGAGCTCGAAGCCAGTTTCTATTAAGGAATAATATGAAAAAAAAAACAATTTTTCAAAGTGGTAGAAGTGATAGCTGTTGTTTCGGATGTCGCCGGCGAAAGTTTAAATCACAAAATAGCGATCAATTTTGATCGATAAAATTTGATCGATAAAAATAAAAATGTACAAATAACGGCGTTAAAATAGAGTATACAAATTTAGTAGTATAAATAAGTATAAATTTATATACTTAGCCTTTTTGCATAAATTTTTTCATCTATTTTTGGTCAACAAAGATTATTAAAATTTTATGGTAAATTAGTTGATATTATTATTTACTGTAGTTTAAGTATTTTCTAGTTTCCATTTAAATTCATTTTTATTCTGATTGCATGAGCGTCAGTCAGAACTCAGTTCAAGAGAAAAAATATCGATCGAGCTTACGTTGAGTTATGTTAAGTTGGACGAAAATTTTACGCCTGTAACATCAAGGTTGATTCAACAAGGCTGGAAATCTATTCAAGAAATACTTTCTTGCAGCAAATTCTGGTTCTAAACTTTTGCGAAACACGTTGGCTTCACTCAGTTGCCGTACAGCTTAATGCTTTGCTTGCTTCCATAGCGAACGACATACATAATTTATTATAACATTGACAATGGTGAAACTTATCTTCATTTTAACAAAAATCTGAGTCAAAATCTACAGAAGAAGCTTATGATTTGAGACGTTGCATCAGCTATGCAGACCAATTTGTCGAAGGAATCAAGATAATGCAAAATCGATAAAAGTTATTGGAATGGGAGCTAGTAGTTCCACCGACCAGCAGGACGGCATAAAAAATCGGAACAATTATACTAAAGATGCAGAAGAATATTATTGTTGGCGGTTCATTTTCATACATTTTTGCACATTCATTTAGGAAGAGCTTGATTAAGATTTCTGGGAACACAGAGAACTACTGTGCAAGATGCAAAACGTAATTCCAACAAAATGTGCAGAATTTAATGAAGTAGAGTTGGACAAGAGCGTTGATGTCTTGCGGTAGATGTAGCCGAATGACGTTACTGAATTCATTAAAGAATTAAAATTTGTTCATGAGGACGTGGAATAGGTAATAACGATTGATATCCACTTGCCTCATATGAAAATTTGTTTCTGCTTTTTGTTAAGATAAGTATTCTTTCAATGGAGCGACAAAAAGCGTTTATCGATATCGATTAGATATTTGCGATAGGCAATTTTATGAATATATACACCGATCTCTGCGAACTGGAGGAGGGTGATTGAAAGGATTGCTGCTACTCAATATTCATAGCAGTGGCGCACTGTTGAAAAATATTTAAGAGGGGTTTTATTACAAATTTAATTAAAAAAAGGAAATTAATTTCAGATAGTACTACAGTTTTAGGATTTTGGTAAAGGTTCGAACCTCAAAACACCCCGGCTCCTCCCCTAGGGTGCAACAAAGATTCATAGATATGTGGAAAACAGCAGTGAAATAGTATAATAAACTCGGGTAAAAGCAACTCTTTAAAGGCATTGTCATTTATTCAACTTTCGTGTTGTTTATACAAATTCAAATTCAAAACAAATAAATCAAAAATAAAATAAAAAATATTCTTACACATGCAAATGTCTAGTCATTCAGGCTAAATAATATTATTCATAATTTGGTAATTTCATAAATTTTTAATTTGGACTACCCCCAATAAAATCTTTTGGATCCTTCCCTACACACTGCAATTGAAATTCTCACTGAAATTCAAACTTCATTTAAATCTTTTTCGTCAATTGCTACTAATAAAATGTGCTCAGTATTTCTTTTTTCCAATCACATACAAGCGCATAATATTTCTAGGTGTACATTTTTGAAAAAAAAAAAAAAACAACTTCTTTAGCGGGCATGAGAGTGCTATTTTATATCGCGTACCGAAAGTCGAGTCGATATTGCGTAACTGCTATTGCCACTACTACTACTATAACTACTACTGCTTCAACTACTACTAACTAAAACTACTATAAGAACTAAAACTTCTATTTTTACTACTAACTACTCTACCATTTACTACAACTACTAATTACTGCTGCTAACACTTCGACTACTGTTGCTACTACTATTATTCTACTAATATTTTAACTAATGCTTCTACTAATTCCTACTACTATTTTTACTAATTCCTACTACTTTTTTTACTAATGCTACTCTTATATACTACTATTATTTTTACTTTTTTTCTGGTGCTATTTTTCTACTACTACTACTATAAGTTAGTACTACAATTTTTTACTTATTTCCATTCTGACTACTACCAATACTACTACTATTTTTTCTAATGCTACCACTAACTGCAGTTACTATTTTTACTAATTTTTACGTCTATATTTAATAATGCCACTTCTCATTACGACTACAATTTTTACTAATTCCTACTACTATTTTTACTAATGTTACTACTAATTACTAGTACTATTTTAACTTATTCAACTGCTCGTTACTACAATTATTTATACTAATGCTCCTACTAAAATCTATTACTGCTTTTTACTAGCTTCTGCTGCTTTTTTTCTAACGCTACTAGAAATAGGTATTACTATATTTAATAATTCCTACTCTTACATCTACTAATGCTAGTACTATGTTTCCTCATGCCACAAATAATTACGGTTACTATTTTTACAATTTTTTACGGCTATATTTAATAATAATGCTATTATTAATTAGTATTATTATTTTGACTAATATTACTTAGTACTACTAACTACTAACGACTGCTACCTCTACTATTCCCCTATTTAACTCTCAATCTCTCTATGAAGTCGATATAGAAGTTCTACTCCTGCCTTGCGCTTTCGGGTGCACTAGTACTTTTTTTTTAAAACTCTGTACGCTATTGCGTGTTCTAGTAGGATTTGTGTTGGCCAAAGATACACAAATATGCAACAAAATTAAACAGCTACTCACTATGCGCATGCAAGAGTTAATTACGTAGCATTACACAATTCAGTTAGCCACTCAACCACTCAACCACGCAGTGAACCCCCAACATATTCCAACTCCAATAACTGACAGCGTTTCGGTTTTCTATTTAACGTTGCCGCAAAAATTCAATGCGCATTACTGGTTGAAATGTTTGAAGCCAATATTTAGCGATTTATTTAGCTATGGTAGTAAATTTCACCTCGCGCTGGCACATTTGCTGTCATTGCGCTTTGACAAGTTTGCTAAATATATATTTGTTTATTTCGTTTTCTATTTTTAATAGAACATTTGCATGAATTAAAATCAAAACTTCATGCATTCTTTATTTACTTTGCAAGGATATGCTAAAATGAAATGAATATGCAATAGTAAATCCCAATTCAAATTTGTATGTGTATGCGAAATTATATATAGAAATGTACTGAACTGTTACTTGGCAACTACGGATTTATTGCGGCAATCTACAACTGAACTGCAATAATTCACGCATACGCGCATATGTATATAGCGCCACTCGCCACTCGCCACTCGCTGCATGCATGACTAATGAATTAGAACGCACACACACACCATCTCACACACGCATAAAATCCCTCACCTGTATTTGCATGGATTTGCACACTCACGCACACATTCATTGATACTGGTATAATGTTCATTTTGTGCTTGTTTGTTGCTTATCTCAAAATAATATCAGGCAACTGGTATCAGGTTTATTACTTGCCGCCGCACATACATACATACATACCTAGGTACATAATATCCAAAAATAACACTGTATTTTCATTAATACGCATAGACACACACACACCCATGCAATAATAATGCATTGTCCATTAAATTTGTTATCCCATAGATTTTATGCGCTACGTATTTTTTGCTAGCCTGCCTTGCTCGCGCATTTTGTTTAGCCTGACAAATTCTGACAAATAAATGGAATAATACAATTTCAAGGCAGCTTTGAAATGTGTGCGTGTATTGATGTAAGTATGTATGTTGTTTTTTTCTATTGTAAATTTGTCACAAATATTACGTAAGTCGACTGCACCCAACTGAATAATCAACATGCTCACCACGAGCGCATAATCAAAATTAGAATACTTTACATGCATTTTTTTAAATTTATTTTTGAATTGCAGCGTGTCAATAAAAGTCATGTGAGGCACATATTTAGGCGCACACCGCGGTGTGCTGTTTCGTGTTTTTTTCGCGCATATTATTTGAAGATAACAAAATATTTATGAGTTTAATTAAACAAATATTCATTATTTAGCTAGTGTGTTATGACAATATATATGCTCATAAGTTTGCATCGCTCCGCATACAAAGCAAAAGCAGAAGTGCACCTTAATGCTAATACAACTTCATTGCCGACTTCATAAAGAGATTGCGAGTCAATAATTAGTAGCAAAATTAGTAAAAATTGTAGTAGCAGAAATAAAAATTTGTAGTTGTAACATTAGTAGAAAAAGTAGTAGAAGTTAGTAACAATAACAGTGACAATATTAGAAATAGTAGTAGAAATGAGTAAAATTAGTAATAGTAATTAGTATTACATTTAGTAAAAATAGTAGTAGAAGTTAGTAACAGTAACAGTAGCAATATTAGAAATAGTAGTAGAAATTAGTAAAACATAGAAGTGAAAACTAGTATGAATAGTAGTAGCAGCAAAAAAAAATAGTGGTAGTAATTAGTAGTGGTTTTAGTAAAAACTTTAGTAGAAGCGAGTAACAATAACAGTAGCAATATTAGAAATAGTAGTAGGAATTAGTAAAAAATAGTACTAAAAATTAGTACAAATAGTTGTAATTACAATAAAAAATAGTAGTCGTAACTAATAGTAGCATTAGTAAAAACAGTAGTAGAAGGGAGTAACAATAACAGTAGCAATATTAGAAATAGTAGTAGGAATTAGTAAAAAATAGTAGTAAAAATTAGTACAAATAGTTGTAATTGCAATAAAAAATAGTAGTCGTAACTAATAGTAGCATTAGTAAAAAGAGTAGTAGAAGTTAGTAACAGTAACAGTAGCAATATTAGACATAGTAGTAGAAATGAGTAAATAAAAATAATAAAAATTAGTACAAATAGTTGTAATTGCAATAAAAAAAAGTAGTCGTAACTAATAGTAGCATTAGTAAAAACAGTAGTAGAAGGGAGTAACAATAACAGTAGCAATATTAGAAATAGTAGTAGGAATTAGTAAAAAATAGTAGTGAAAATTAGTACAAATAGTTGTAATTGCAATAAAAAATAGTAGTCGTAACTAATAGTAGCATTAGTAAAAAAGTAGTAGAAGTTAGTAACAGTAACAGTAGAAATCTTAGAACTAGTAGTAGAAATTTAAAAAAATAGTAATAGTAATTAGTAGTAGCTTTAGTAAAAATAGTAGCAATAATTAGTAGTACCATTAGTAAAAATAGTAGTAGAAGTAGAAGTAGTAGAAGAAATTAGTAAAAATAGTAATACTTATTAGTAGTAGTTTTAGTAAAAAGAGTAGTAAAAATTAGTGAAATTAGTGGTTGTAATTATTTATTTTTTTATTTATCAATTAAAGTACAACTCAAATGGATTACTAAATACTAAAGAATACATTTAATATTTGCTGTGCAATACGATGAGGGATCCATTACTTACAATTTAAAAAGTGTATCACCATATTCAGTTTTGACTTTACAGTTTCTCGTAAGTTAGTGAATAGCTCCAAATTTTTACAAATTTGATTTGACTGCTTTATACAAAGTGTAAGCGGTTCATTAAGACTAAAATTCGTCCTGCGATATGGTAAATGAAACATATTGCTGAGTATAAGTTTATGAGGAGGGCAATTAAAAAATATTAGCTCCAGTAAGAAGTGACATTTGATATGATTCGTCGCTATGTCCCTTAAGCATTACTGAGGAAATTTTGCATCGCATTTCTAATGCTGGCAATGCTAATAAAAGTCATCTACTTTTATATTTAGGCAAACTACAAGGCCAATGAAAGGAACTAATGGCAAATTTAGTGAAACGTTATGTAATTACTTATATCTTTACTCATATTACTCACTCTCTGGCTTACAAAAACTAATGCCATTTGAGAATCGGGAATTTTTTTGCCCGTTAAATTTCTAGCAGACATTTATGGATGTTTTTAGTGAATTAACGTCTAATACATATATTGAGAAAGTTATTAAAACTTCAATTGTTTATAATTAAAAAAAAATTTTTTCTGTAAAAATTTAATTATATGTATAACAAAATTTTTTTTTTTTGAAAAATATAATTTTTTTTGAACAATTTTTAATTTGACAAAAATTTTATCAAAAGTCTTCAAAGGTCAAAAAAACCAATTTGTTTATATTCTAAGATATTTTTGGAAATTGTTAGTTTTGAAGAATTCTTTGAAAAGCAGTTATTGTTTTTTCATATTACATGAAGTCACTAAAACGACTTCTGTCACTACTACTCTCATATTTAACTCTCTATCTCTTTGTAAAATCAACAAAGATGTTTAACTTCTTTTTCGCTCCTTTGGAGGCGCGCCGTTTTTTTTTCTCAACGTAGAATCCTTGATTCTTTAAATCGTATGCATGCAAAGCAAATTCGTTTAAAGAAAATACCCTGCAGTAAATTTATCTAGCCCAAAAATACGAGTAGTTAAGGAAGGGTTCCCTTTTCCATAATACCGTTTCCCGCTCAATCTCCCAACAACGGCGGCAATGGTCTACTTCGTCATTGGTGGTGGACAGTTGGTCCTGGCGCATTCAAATATGTACAGTTCAAATGTAGTACCGCAAAATTTTTTCATAATTGTTCTGCCAGCAGAAATTGGATTTTTTTTTAATATCCAGTATCCCTCATCGCATTACAAACCAACCATTTTTGGTCGTATGCTATTAGATACTTAGATCTTGGAACTAGTAATTTTACTGCATGGCGACACTTTTCCATTGCCGGGTACTTACGACATACATGGATATGTAAGCATGAATGTGTGTGCGGTATTAAATTTCATTCAAAAATTTCCTCTCTTACGTGTATTAAATACGCACTGAAACAACAAAAGAAGAAGTGAAATTTCTATGTTCGTTCGCATGAACTCGCCGCTACACGCTTTTGGAGATATGCAAATATTTATTATTAATTAAAAGTCATAATGCACGCAAACACTGCAAATACACGCTCTAAGCACAGGCGTGCGCATAAATATACAGACGCAAATGCACACACCCAAACACACACACACACACACGCACATATATTTGAAACGAAACCAACCACCAATATTTTGAAATTATCAGCACAAATTTGATGAGCACCACCTAAAAACAATACATACTGCCATTGTCATCACAGCAAACTAAAATATGTACGTGTAGTAGTGAACGGAGCGCTACACGCCTCATAGTGTACGCCTAAAATGCTGCAATAAACAAACACAAAATTTCGTTTTGTCGAAAAGCAAAAGCAATACAATTTTAATTATACACTCGTCGCTCAATGGCAATGAATGTATCAATTGTGACGTGACTAAAACTTCGCTAGGCGATAGAC
Source organism: Anomoia purmunda (assembly GCA_951828415.1). Taxonomy (NCBI): domain Eukaryota; kingdom Metazoa; phylum Arthropoda; class Insecta; order Diptera; family Tephritidae; genus Anomoia; species Anomoia purmunda. Next base: position 181,248,707 of record OX639993.1, read on the forward strand.
TAAATATGTACATACATACATATGTATATAGGTGTGGTGAAGGGAGTGAGATGTATGGCGGGTGTGCCAATTTGTCATTGTTTATTTTTTTTTTTGTGAGTGTTGAATAAGAATCGGGTGGGGCTGGGCAATGAATTGTAGTATGCAATTAAAATGAAATTTGATGCACATAAACGGTCCGAAGCGTGCGGGTGTGCTTTCAATTATATTTAGCAGCTAACAAACTTATTAAGATTTAATTTTATGTTGACAAAGGAATATTTGAGTGTAGAAAGGGTGATTCGCATTTGAATGGTAAATCCTTTGAGTTGCACATTACTGTAATTTGTGTAGAATAAACAACAGTATCGCGCAGGAATACAAACAAATACAATGAAATATTTTGAACCGGTTGAAAGTAAGTACTGAAGCTTAATTAGTATTACTGTTGGTCTATTTTATTTTCTTACTCAAAACCTACGCCTCTGAGCTGCATGCTTGAATGATTAGAATGTCTAGAAATTGCCGTGTTTTTTTTTAAATCTTCTTTCCAGTTTTGGGCATACTATGGTAACTCGTTGTTATTTCAATTCAAGTGAAAGTAAGTAAACTTAAATACCTATTTTGTTGTGATGGATTTTAGTTTGATATTGGTTCAACCGTGTAAAAATATATATAAATGTTATGATGCATTTTATGTTTTATTTAAGCAGAAAAAATATCAATAATGCATTTCATTTCTTTTCAGTTTTCAAAGATAACACCAGCATAAGTAATACTTTATGTAAAAGTTAATAAATATGTACTATACTTTTTAGGATACAAACTTTTCGAGTAACCTATAACTATTACCCAAAGTCTTGAAGTGTTGTTTTCTATATTAAAGGGGTATTCCTATGACCCCGACTATGAAAAAAAAATACTGGGAGCTTTCTAACAGCTTTACTTTATATACAGTTTTTTTTTTTGTTAAAAAAATACAAAAAATGAATAGATTATGGTAACAAAATTAATATTAAACACAACGAAATGATCTGTTCTAAGATTCCCTTTTGTGAGTCCCACTGCCCCTGATAACGCTCTTCCATTGTCCGATGATCCTGATCAAATCTTTCGTCCTGTTCCTCACTAGCTCTTTTAATTTCGATAGCATGGACTCAGTAAGCTCAACGTGGTCGTCAGATTTCTTGAATTGAATTCCAAGCTTTGAATTCGATTTCGGTTAGTGATTTGGCTGTATTAGAATCTTTCACAAGTTATCTTATCTCAGCCCAGTAAAAATATCAGCTTTAAATTTTCCTGTTTTTAGTCCTGTAAACTTGCGTGACAGAAAATTCAAATATTCGCCACTTTTCGCAAGCGCCTTCACAAACTATCTCACTATGCGAAGTTTAGTATGAAGTGGTGGAACTATAATGTGGTCTCGGCTAACTAAAAGCATGTTTATCTTATTTTTGGTACCAACTTTCTTTCGGTCCTTCTGACCGCACTGACCAAGCATGAAACAAGGGAACTTCGCAAGTTAAATGAAATGAAATTAAATTTGTGATTTTGGTACTTAGTTTTTTCCATAACCTTAGAAATATTGGCGTATTCTTCTTTTAAATTCATCGAATGTACAATAGGTATAGATCTGTACATATGACTCTTATGAAGCAAACACACATTCTAAACTTCTATGAAAAGACGCCAAGGTGGGTACTATCGTAATTGTTGCAAAATACCATTAGTACCCTTAGAAAATACTAAGTCCATCTCTTGAGAAAAAATACGGTAAATATTTTTTTCTCAGGTACGATAAAATGTAATGTAACGAGATGTTAAAATTTCAGAACCTTCTTTCGGTAAAATCAGATCTCTTGCTAAGTCGTATAGTTCGTCGTTCTGATTAAATGGTTGAGGTTCTTGGCTAAATTTGTAGTCTGAATTTTCATTTGATATATTTTGTTCGCCATTCGGAAATGACGTAAAACTGTACAACCCTCAATTTGTGTTACAACATCAAGACGCATACCACAAATTTTAGGAGAAGTTCGGCCAAAACCGCTTAAGCGGTTATAGCGCCAATTAAGTAAGCAAGTAAGTGACATTTTGTTCGGGCTCAGAGGGCGTCGAATTATCAGAGATTTAGATGTGATGGGTTGTATCTCTCGTGATTTTAAAAGAGGTAATTTCGCAAAATATAAGTTAGGATATGACCAATTATTTCCATTTCCAGGGTTATTTCTTTTTATTTTCACAACGCAAAATTACCAGTTGTCATGATGGTTTCGAGGTTCTCGCCAAATCATGGGTATAACGAACATTATTGCATCTCTAGATTCACTAGACCAAAATATAAGAACCCCTTGGTTTGTCGTGGTTACAAAATTTTACTTACTAGCATTGTTAATCGCAGTTTTTACGAAGTCCGATATAGGTTTTCGATATTTTGCAAATAGATATTCCTCATAAATATGATAAAAACAATCGGAATTAAGTACACAACACCGTCGAAAACAATGTCCAATATAAATGGCAAATCCAAGAAAAAGTAGTAAATACGGGCGGTTAGCTGTAACTCAAAAACAAAAACTGTTGCAGAAAAATTGTTGTCATATTTTAAAAATACAATAAAAAATCATAAAAACAATTTTTTTTTTTTTTTTGTTGAAAAGTGTTATTATAAGTTTTCACAGACTTTTATTTTTGAGACTTAATTTATAAAAAGGCTTCTCATAGTAATTATGAGTGAGTGGACTTGCGTTATTCTTAAAAGGATTTTTTTTTTTTTTGAGTTATATTATAAGAGTATTTTCCTGTTGATTATCAGGGAGATATTTTTATATATTCGAAGATTTTTAATTGAGATTTTGGTTTTCGTTGTGGCAATTGTCAAAGCCAATATATGGTGAATTTCTTGGGTGGATCGAGAAAGTAGAAAACAAACGAACATGCAGTGGCGAGCAAAACCGGTTTACCTATTTAAAATATTAGTAAGGTTTTTCCATGATAAGTTTTTCTTGTTAATTTTATAGACAAATATAGTTCATACTATAGCAAAAACCCTGTAAATTAATGTTTCAAACTGAGTAAAAAATATTTATAAAAACTCAACAAATTTACATCAAAATTCAAAAAAAATTTGAATAACTTTTAGACAATTTTCGAGTATGTAATTTGATAGCTTATCTCATTTTGGCATAAATGCCAAAGCTACAATTAAAAAAAAAAATATATATATATATATATATGTATATAAAGGCAATGGTAGTTTCTAAACGCTTCAAACTTGCGCTTTATTGTACTAAAGTTAAATAGTCTATAAAACGTCAAACCAAAAAGGGGTTAAACATTATTCTAAAAAATAAAAAAAAAAATTTGATGAAAATTTGTTTAGTTTTTATAAATGGTGTAAAAAGATTGACACCTTGATTAATATGGGTTTTTATAGTATGAAAAACCTTGCAAATGTTGTAAAAAAAGCCACCATTCGATCGGTTTTGCTCACGAGTGTAAACAATTTGTTATTTACTTCGAAATCGAAAGTTTTATTGTAAACAGATGTTAATTTTGGCAATACCTATACAATATCAGATCAGCTTTTTTGTTGACACCATATTCTATAGATTTGCCTTGAAACCAATTTTTATATAGCATATTTGGCGACATTTTATTCAAAGTACTTACATAGATGAAAAAATTATTTGCCAGCATAATTCTCGCCCAACTCTCATTGCGTTTGAAAACTAAATTTAAAAGTAGAAGAAGACAAATCTATAGTGCTAAAAGTTTCTAAGTGAGGTTGCGATATTTTGACAACTATTGAGTACTTATTTATTATTATTATTTTTTTTATAAAAGACAATGAACTATTTATAATAGAAACTATAAGGATTAAAGTTTAAAACTTTGTGCAAAAATTAGAAAAATTTGGTTAAAGTTTTATCTAAGCTGCACACTTTTCAATCAGAATTTATATAAACAATTCTAGTATCCAGTTAGATAGTTCATTAAATTTTAAATAGCACAAGGAAGTACAAATGTGAAATTGCCTAAAATGCACTGAATTTTGATCTTTTTTTTTTGGTAAAGGTGTAAATACATAAAATATAAAAAGTATGCAAAGTATAGAATATGATCAAGTTTTTTTTTGTAAATTAAAATTTTGTAGTACTTGCTGATTTAGATTTTTCTTTTAGTGTAAGGTGAAAATAACGGATATAATTTTTAGCAGAATTCTAAGAATGAGAGCAACAACAGCACCAAGTAAATAGCTGTTACTTGCGATTACTTGGTTCTGTTCTATAACTGTCTATACCAGCGCTACTTGTTACACAGATATACAATTTTCAAATCAAGCAATGTCTAAATCTTACGTAACCGGGCTATAACTTATATCACCTATGCTTAGAATATTGTGTAGTAAGCAAAAATTTAATAAGTAAAAAAAAGTTACTTCCTTGAACCGAAAATTTTAATAAGAAGTAGAAGAAAAAAGGGCTCAGAAAATGAAGAAAATGAACTGTCGACAGAGACACACATGCAGCTCCACATTATAACCAAGACATTGAAATTGGAAAGCCAATTTATTTCTTGACACAGAAGTGAACGTCTTTCAACAAATAACACCAAATGAATACTGCCGCTTCACCCCCACTCCTGCAACTATGTACAACTACAACTTGCCTTGGCAATTTCAAATAAAGTGTGTTTTTTTCCGCTAGAAAAGTGTAATCACAGTTAGCTCTCTGGCTGCAGCAGTGAACGTGGCGGCGGCTGAGCTGAGGTAAGGAGTAAAGATTAAAAGACCTTCTTGGTTTGTGGTATTGCATTGCATGGCGCAGAGATAAGAAAGAAGCAAATAAGAAAATTTCTCGGAATGAAAAAAAAAACACAGACTTCAGCAACTTGGGAATACGCGAATGCGCTTTTCCACAAAAGATATATTTTAGTAAATATAAATAAATATATGAAGATGTGCCTGTGAATAAATACAAATAAACAAATGCAGTAGCATTCTATCGTATCACTTGATATCTCCTTTTTTTGCGTTTTTTTGTCTTCGAAACCCAACCACCAACTAAATGAACGCTCGCTCGCCCAACTTACGGCTGCTACTTTTTGCTACTGAAAAATTGGGTTTTTCTCTTCAACATCTCGCCGGTCTCGGCATTTTCCCTTTTTTCGATTTCATTACTATATTTTACCAATCGACATTTTCAGTTATTATTTCAAGTTATGAAAGCGAAATATTGTGCAAACATTCAACTTTTGCTTAGTCGCCTATTTGTAGGCTACAACTTCTTGCACATCCTGCAATCGCACAAATGTAAACTGGCGATGGTTTATTATTTGTTTAACTGAAAAAGTCGCTTATTTCAAGCATAGCTGCATAGCAGTTTATTAAGTACAGCAAATGCAGTGGTTTTAACATTGTGCTCTCAATCTTCTTTTACCTTGTATGTTCTTATGAAATCTCCGTTTTTTTTTTGTTGAAGAATTTGTGTAATAAATTTCTTCTTATATCTGAACCTGCCGATTGCAATGAAAGCAGCCAGCTCAGCAGCAGGGACGCAGTCACATGTACATACGAAGGTACATAAATAATCCCTTGAGCTTTACCTAGAAAAACATGCAGCATTCGCATGCTGCAAGACAGTCGAAGTTCATTTCGAAAATAAAGAGTGAACTGTTGACGGTGGGCAAAAAAAAACAAAAAAAGAAACTCTAAACCCCCAAAGTCAATTTGTGTATTTGCTTTGCTCACTCTAATCGTTTATTTTCTTTATCTACGTTTATTATCCTTTGGTCTTCGAAAATTTCTTTAAAAATTTCACTCTTTTTTCTAATTCTAAATACTGACTTTTGTTGGTTTTTGTTACGAAGCAGCGGCAAGCTATTTCAACAGTTCGAGTATTCTTCAGACAACTTTACATCACATGCTTGTGAAGACACAACAAGATAGAAGCATGTGAGTATCGCGCTTTTATTTGTGTAATTGGTTCTAAGCTTTCCGGTAGATCGTAGGCACTTGCTTCTTGAAAACGTTTTTTTTTTAAGGATTAAAATTCTTGTGTGGCATTTTACATAACAAACAACACTTATACCCTTTCAAAATTAATTTAGTTTTAGCTGATATTTAATATGCTTTGCCTGCAGAATGACCTACTGAATGGCATCGAGGTACTCCCAAATTGTTTGTATCGCTTTTTGGCCAAATTTTGATTTGACTTAAAAAAAATATACCATACTATATTTTACAATTTTATTTTATTATCCTAAACCACAGTTTTTAAAAGAGGATTTCAGTAAAGTGAAAATGTATATCTAAAAAGGCCAAATGTATTTCAGAAAAGCCCAAATGTATTTCAGAAAAACTCATATGTATGTATTTTAGAAAGGGTCAAATGTATTTCAGAAAAAGTCAAATGAATATCTGAAAAAAGTTCAAATGTATTTCAGAAAGGCTACTAATACAATCGTATTTCCAAAAAGGTCAAATGAATTTCAGAAAAGGTCAAATGAATATCAGAAAAAAATTCAAATGTATTTCAGAAAGGGTACAATATACTTCAGACAAATACAATTGTATTTCAGAAAAGATCAAATGAATTTCAGAAAAAGGCAATTGTATTTCAGAATAATGCTTTTGGAATATTTTTGGCCAGGTAAATTTTTGCATGTGTCCATTTTATTATATAAAAAGTAAACTTCAGTGCAAATCGACTTGCACTTTGAAAGTTATATTTTTGGTATCCATATATTATTTTTTGGCCTGACCTTATTAAAGGACAATATTAATTTTTGAGCTCAAAGCCAGTATAAGGAAAGTATTTTGGAAATATGACAACAACAGTTAGGAGTGGTAGAAATTATAGCTATTTCGGATACCACAACATTAACCACACATTCACTTTAATAATGGAAGACTGTCGTACTTGAATTGTGTTGGTAGGTCATAAGGAAAAGTTGCAAAATGCCACAGCAGCTCACAAGCCGACTATGGTTCATTGGCTACGTACTGCCCCAGCAAGTTATAGGTTGTGGATTCAAATGCCGGGGGAGTCATGAAAGAAATCAGATAAGGAGGTGCGCAATTTTTTAGTTGGTCATCGATAGACGAAACCTGTACGATATGTAAGGGAAAATTTATCTTATCGCCCTTTTCAGCAATCATTCATAATTTTACGTCGAATGCGTCCTTGCAAATTAGCAATGTTATGTTATGATAAACTATCGATTATTCTAAATATCGATATTTCACATTCCGATAATAGATTTTTCAATCGATATTCACCTAGTCGATATATCAATGAAATCGATATTTTTCTCCGTTATCGATATTAAACTTTTTTCGGTCTATCAAAATAATCGATATTTTTCCCCGATATCGATATTAAACTTGACATTTTTTCCATCTACTATATACAACAAGGATCACAAACAACGATTACTGTCCAAATTTTAACTCAAAAAATCATGCGGAAGAGAAAATGCTACGTGTATAAGAATTAAAGTAACATACTCCTTGTAACAAGGACTACCATCAGCGACAATGATTTTTATTCTTTGAGTTTTATTTATTGCTTTATCGTTACTTCTTTTATTTTACTTTTTGCTCAGAAACTTAAAAATAATTTTCCAAGCAAAAAGAAAAACTCAAGAGATAATGATTATTTTCTGAGCAAAAAATATAGTTTAAAAAATAACTGTTATTTTAGGAGCAGTAAATAAAACTCAACAAATAATGATTAAGAAGTAATTTTCTTTAATAAAAGTTTTATCCGTCACGGTCTCTGGAAAAATAAAAAATAAAAATAAAAATAAAAAATTGTGTCTATAAAAAACACTAAAACTCAATAAAACGACTATTAAAAGATGTACATTACATACAAACAAATTCGACCCTATTACGATAGCCGTCATCGACACTTAACGATGACAACTTGTCAAAATCGGTATTCCCGCAGTCGTTACCGATAACAATTGACGCATATTGGTCTTGGCTATGAAGTCCTGACACCGACGTCGAATTCAGGCGACAATGTTCCTAACGACACAGTTTTTGCTGATGACAATAAGAAAACTTCTGGTAATTTTGGTTTGTCAAATCGTAATATCGGGTATTTTATTTAGTAATTTAAACTGGAAAAATTACAATTGCAAGTGCTTTGAAAGGAAAACTAATTTTGAAGAACATGGGCAGGAAAAATTAAAGAAATTAAATCATTTCGAACCGTCGATTATGTAACGCTGTTCGGTGTTTCAGAAATAGTGTTGTAGTCTGTAATTACAAATACAATTTCAAAGCCAATCTGCCTTGGTCAAAACTTAACTCTGAAATTGTGATCACTGTTATTCGGCACTTTCAATTTATATCTGCCTATGAATTTTTCTTTAAGTTTTAAGTAATTTTTTTTAACAATCATAGTGCTTCCATTATCTTTTTTACTCCAACTTGAACAAAGACATCAATCGAAATGAGAACGCTAGTTCGCAACTGTGGCAAATATAACACATTTATCGATAAAAAGTCGACATCATTTGGGCGATGTAATGTCAACGGAAAATTGACGACTGATTATAAAATAAAATCTCAATATCGTCCAATGCTCTTGGAGTAAATGAGTTATCAGCGATTTTTGAACTGCAATAATACATTATTTTTTATATCGATTTTTCCGATATGGATATCGTTGTTCAGCGCGATAATGAAATGAATTATCATCGGGGAATGATTGTAAGTTTAATATACTTTATGTGTAAAGTACTTGTTTTTATTTTTATGTATAATAATATAATAATTATATTAATTTTGTATTGTTCATTGAAATTCTAATATTTGGTAAAATGAAAATATTTGATTACTTAATTTTTGATTTTCATCAATAAAGTTGAAATAAGTTTTTATAAAATTAATATCTTAACGCCATAATGATATCGATACTTTCTTAAATATCGAAATGTTCTATATTGTGAACATTCTCTTCGCTAAGCGCATCTGGTGTGTGTTTTAAAACGGCTTCGGCTTGCATATGTACATATTTGCATATGTAGGTATTTGCATTGGGCCTGAGAACTTGTAACAATGAAAATAAGTACCTGCGCGAAGGATAAGATTTAGTTAGGAACTCAATTCAATGGCATCCTTTGGAAAGAGATGTTTTTGAATCTATGTATACACTTCGCTTTATATACTTATTTTTTTTTTAATTTTCCCGCTGTTATTTGCGAAGTTCACAATTTCTGTTCGCAGGTTAAAAAATCTAATTTCGATTTTATGAAATATTTTAGCAAAATTGGCTTGATGGGTATAAACGCTCGGCTTACTATATAACATACATACATACATATGAACGTACAAATATATCTATGTAGTAAAAAAAAACATAATTTACAGTTACCACTTTTTCAAACGCTATTTTTGCAGAGCAATGCCACTTTTTCATTTATTCACCTACTTCTTCATGCACTTCTTCATTCATTTGCTCATACAGTTATAGCAATTTTGCTTGTTACACTCTTTTATTGCCGCTGCAGTTTATTTTCGCATACAGCTGCATTTTCTGTTTTTATTTTTCTTTTTTCTTTTAGCTAACAACGAGAAATGCAAAAAAAAAACGAAATCTCAGCAAGAAGTACGTAGCGGAATGAAAGCGTAAAAATGTAAGAATTTCATCTTCAATGGCGGCGCAATAAAGCACAAGCTTCCGCATTCAGCAGCGTAGAGTGTGACCTCATCCCCCCCGCTGCTATGCTAATTATGCATACATGTGCATTTATTACATATTTACATAATTAGTAACTTAATATGACAATACACTAACTAGCATTTTATTTTTAAAATCGACTTTTTTGGTTACATATTGTATTTACGAATACATTTACTGTTAAAATCGTATGCAAACCGGAAGATAAAGATAGTATTTAATATTTAGCTATTAAAGAAAACAACAAAAGGTTCTAAAATCATCTTCACTTTGCAACATAAATTACTCATTTTCGTCCAAATTACTAAGCCTAAACCAAGTGCGTTCACACGTGTCATTTCGAATTTAACTTGGCAGCTCTGTAGCCACAGGGTTGCTTAGTTTTTTGATCGAAGGAAAAAATTGAGAGATTGTGTATATATTCAAATTTTATTGTGATAATCAGGCCTGTTCTGCATTCCGATTCCGACAAAACTTGATGGTTTTGAAAAGTTTTGCTTTTGACTAGTCGAAATGAAAAGCAATTGGCAATTAAACCGAAATATATATGTATGTTGTTTGTCTGCCAAACATTTTATATAAAAAAATTAATATTATTGGAATTATTTGCAAGTACTTATTGCTCTAATCTGTATCCAATTAGCTTGATACATCTGTATCAGAAAATTTCTATTTAAAAATTACTAGGAAAAGTAAAAGTAAAAGGCAATCGATCGAATTAAAACAGACCAATTCTCGATTCCGCTTCAGCGCATGCGGAAGGTGCTTCGAAAAGTTCCATGTTGCCATGCTTCACAAATAATATTCGAACATAAACTTTCATGTTCGTGAAATTTATTATTCATGTTATATTCATTCGAGCCTTAGTAAATGTTTGAAAATTATTATAAAAATAAACTGGTGTTATTAAATGAATAGTTTATGCGGAAATATTTAATTTGAATCACAATTTTTTTTACAAAATCTGCGACTGCTGGCAACCCTACGATAGTACCATTCAGACCAGCGGATTGTACTTGTAAACAAACTTCATTAATTCGAAGCAAAACCAAAGAAATTATGAAGGATTTATAAGGCAAATTCCTTTATAGAACAAACTTGCTTGGAGTCCAGCGAAAGTTATATGACCGCGCGTAATCTCAACTAATGACATAAATAATTGATAACAGCTGTTTAAACAGATTATCGACTCTGATTGAAAATGCTTCGAAAACGATTCGAAATCTATTCGAACTCAGTCGGAATAAAGAACACCACTGCCAAGACGAGTCGAAATTGCCTGAATTTTACATTTCAAACCGAATCGAAAAGCAGAACTGGCCTGAATATATTTTTTTTTAAGTTTACGATCACGATAGACATATTCTATGGGTAGAAAAATCCAGGAGTAGTTGAGTGAAGTGATAATATTTCAAAATTCAGCGTCCACTTTAGTTATGGAAGAAAACATTTTCCGCCTAATATCGATAAAATTTAGACCCGATACTGACTTTTACTTTCATCTTAATTTATTGACAGATTTTGCAAGGCCAAAATTACAAAATTTCATCGAATTTCCTTCAATTCAAGTAATTAAAATTCAGGCTTATATTTGAACAAAACAAAATACAACTTCTTATAAAAAAAGAAACGAAGTCAACTTAATATAAGTATGATTATTATTTTGTTTTATATTTGAGGCAGTGCAAAAGTTTAAGATTTTTATAATTAATACTGGGATGGAATGGAATGGCATTTAGGTAGTCCGGAAATGCGAAATCGGGTTTCCAAGCATTCAGGTTACCCATTTCATTCAAGACCTCGGATGGATGAACCAAATAAGGGATAAGAGAAAAGCATACAAAAAAAAAAAACGTAGGATTGTGACCTAATTTCTCCTCGTCAAATGTTTCAGACCATTTTATGAATCTAAGGAGCTTGCCGAGAGATAGAGAATGGACGTTTTGCAGACAAGATGCGCATATATGTAGGGTCATCGATGATGCCTATGGTGACTATGCGTTGCCCCCATGATCACGAGCCTGTAAATAATCCAACCAGGACTTGCAGCTCCTTCCTTCTCTGTGTAAGAAGGAATTTCGCCACCTCTCTCTCCGGTATTTTCAGAAAGCACTTGATGGTTTTACAGGTATGGATAGTGCCGCAACGGTTCTCATTTTATGCATGACATCCCTGATGCACCCAACCGTCCCTGCTCTGCTTGGCCCTATAATTGTCTGCGATCGAGTGAAGTCTTGTCAATTTATCAGCCAGTTCGATACCTTAAACACCGCTGTGCCCCAGGACCCACATGAGTTTTAGCTTATTTCATTTTCCAACTGAGTTCAGCCTCAATTTAATTTTGGATAACCTCGTCACCCACCTTTCGCCAAATTGCTTTCTACGGCATTACATCGACGTTATTTGACTCTTCAGCTAATACAAGTTTTGTTAAATTTTTCACTTTGCGTATTTCTGGTTTTTTACTATAAGGATCATAAGAAGTTCAAGACCTTTTTTGGCGACCAAATGTTCCGCCAAAATCATGAGCAAATATTATTTCCTCTTGCAAATGCAATAGGCTCTCATAAATAATCCCAAAAAGTTTCACAGGCTCAGAGTCGCTTCAACGCCTTTTCGATACATTTTCGAATTGCAAAGCGGTGTCGAGAACCCTAAACCTTTTAGCTAATATTGGTTCCATTTGGTACTTTCGGAAAAAAGACATAGGCACTTTCGAAGGTGCCAAAAAATTCTCAAATGACGAGCGCGATATGGAATGTACAGAATATTCTTTTTCGCAGACGGTTTATGCTGTCCCCTAAGTGGCAATCGACGAGGGTTTCATAAGCCAAATTTTTTGCGATAATGTTCGATAAAATCTCAAATATCAGGTTTTGAAAATTAGTCGATATTATCGAGAAAAACTTGGTCAAAAATGTTAATCTTTGTATACTTATGACAAGGTATAAAATGAAAATGTCGTCTACAAAATACCCCTAAGGTGGTCCTACACCTCTGGGGCGCCACTGGTCGAGAGTCTAACCGAGCATTTAGCTGTTTTTTTTTGCCGTTTTTTTTTTGTTACACACATGTAGATCTTTCTGTGTTTCAACGTCGCTTGTGTTTGATCAGGTCTAAAGATATGCGCTGCCATGCACACATCTAACTAGTTATGTGTGTGTGTGGGCGTGTGTGTATTTGAGTGCGCTCAGCTTTGGTTTATCTCACAATTTGGCTTAAACACACATCTAAGCGGTTCATATATGCCTCCACTCTACTAGTATTCCCCCGCTTTTGCTTTCCTTTTTTGTGCTACATTTTTCCATTACTAGGATGTTGTAAGTTTTTGTTTTTTGCCTGAGCTTTTTTTTTTTTGACTGCTGCTGCTGCTGCTTGCATCTCGTAGCAAGAGCATTAACAGCGACGCTTTTCATTAGTGGTAAAAGTGGGTGTGGTCTTTGGTGGTTGCCGTTACGCTGTCTGGTCGGAGCAGCAAAAGCGGCACCGTTCGGGACGACGGCGGCTGCAGGGTGTGGCGGCGCAGACGACGTTGTGTCTCCTCATTCAATTGCATGCTTCAGATTGTATTTTAGTATCTTTTATTGCTGTTGTTGGTGTTGTTGTTATTGTTCCCCATATATTTGTTGCTGCTCGTGCTTTCTTCTTCTTGCCATCTAACGCCGGATTGATTGTTTTTTTTTTTCATTTCTCCTTTTCCTTTTCGTTGCTCCAGCTATGCTTTGGCATTTACACGTTTGATTTGTTTCGTAGTTTTTGCCAATCCCTTACTGCCCTCTCCGCTTTCACATTGGAAATTGGTGTTTTGATCCTGTGGCGCCACATTGCATCGTTTCCTCTTATTTCCTTTAAGCACATACGCTCACAAATCGGGTCTCGATTATTTTTGTTTATTTTTGTTTTGGTTTTTGTCTACTTCAATTGAAAGTGTCGCGCAGTGTGGATTGCTTTTGCTGCTGCTGCTGTTGTTGTTGTTGTTGTTGGGGCGCTTGTTATTTGTCACAATGCAGCAAAACGTTTGATTGAAAGCTATTTAGTTAGTTTCTGGTTCAGAGCTATTTTGCTTTTTCTCTTCGTTTTAATTTGAACATTTCTTTTTAATGGCAATTTGGGACATTAACTGGCATGAGTGGGAAAGCATTTATTCCATTGATTTAATAGAAATCATTTGGATAGTAATAGTGCAGGAAAAATATTTACATTTGGTTTTTTATGTAAAACAAAGAAATTTCCTAAGAACTTCTCCGTTGGATCATTAAAGGCACTACCAGAAATGGTAAAATATTTAACTCAGTAATAAATAAAAGCTGTCAAAGTGCTGCGGGTAGATTTATTATGGCTGTGATCGCACTAAGAGAGTAAACAGAGATCGTAAGCATTATAAGTTATATCAATAAAATTTTTATGTAAATGTATGTTGTGATTTTGAGCTATAAGAAATTAATCTTGCATTTAGAACTTATTCTCTAATCATTTTTTGAGTTCAACAAGAATTCCTTTTATTAGAGCAACTCTGCAGGCTACAGATATTCTAACTTTAGAAATTTTTCGCAAAATTTAAATTATCAGTCTTATGCTACCAAGCAATTTTTTCAAGATATCAACCACCAAAGTTTTTGATTTTTTTATCTAGTTGGTAGGAATGTATTTCTTATAACATAAATCTTATTTTTAATTTTTGATACTTCGTTAGTTCAACGATGGCCCTGAAATTATCTTACCAGTGATATTGTTAAGCATCTGAACCCAAAAATCGGTAATTTTTGCTCACTTTTTCAAAAGTGTTCTAGAAGTACCCGAGGAAAAGTTAACTCGTTCTATTGACCATGAAGTACAGTATTCATTAGCGCTGAACGTCTTGTTGGATATTGTTCCGATAAATACTGAATTGGATATACATTTAACTCGGATTGTGGTCATTATAGGATTTTTCAAAGTTGCGATACCGTCCCAAAAGAATTCTTTGGCAGCGCCATTCCTTCTAGAGAGGATTGAGCGGAGTGCACTGGTTCTTATTGTAGGGATTGCTTAGAGAACGCGAAGGTGGACATTTTTGAGCAATTTTTGTTCAGTTTCTCTGCTTTTGCAAGACTAACAATGCATTACATTGAAGCAGACTTTATTCACTCTTCGGCGGGCATATTGTGAGTAGAGATTAGCCGGCTTTGTAGCTTAATTGCAAGCATGCGGCGTTTTATGGAGTTTAAATAAGAAGTTGCCGGTTTATTTTTGAATACATTGTGATATAATAAGAGATCCCAGAAGCATTATGTGAGCTTTTAGGAGCAGCCATTCTAAACCCAAACTAACCTTACCTATTTCCAAGGACTCTCCAAGATTGAATTATTCTACAAAAATGTTGATGAAATAATTTGACTAAGTGCCACTAAACAAAATCAAACTGCACGCTTTATTATTATTGAAGTCGGGTTTTCTGTGTATTTTTTGTGTTTTTCGCTTTGTCCAACAAAGTACAGCCTAAAAACTAATAATTTTTTTTGCAGAAAAATAGGAAAAAAATCAAAGAATATTAATCACAATAAGCCGAAGAATAAAAATCATAAAAAGGTTGGCAGTAAATTTAAATATTCGCTTATTATAACGGCAGCCGTCGTAGCCAAAGGCGTAACGTGTACGCGCTTCATTCGGTGGATCATGGATTCAAATACTGGCTGGGAAATGTAACAAACAAAAAATTATAGAAAAAGTTGTTTCTAATAGCGGTCGACCCTCGACAGGCAATGGCAAAGCCGGAGCTTTTTTTGTCTAGTTTTGTCATGAAAAAAACCGGCGTAAAATTGCAGGTCCCTCAATTTTTATTACAACATCAAGACCCACACCAAAATTTTAGAGGAAGTTCGGCCAAACATCAAGCTGTGGTGTAAGCGTCAAATTATTATTATTATTATTACAATTCAAAATTTTTGGAGTGACAGACGGATTGGTTTTATTATTATTTTCTGTTGTCTGAAATATGTTTTATTTGCCGTCCATGCAATCAGACAATACAATACTGTCTGGTCATCTGCCGGTTAGGTAGAAATCGTTTAAAAAATATTTGCTGACGATGTAAAATTTATGCTTTAAAAATGAATGTAAAGAAATAAACTAAAAACAATTTCTAAAACGTAGAAAAGCGGAATAGTTTAATAGTAAACGTTATCGAAATATACTAGGCATACATAAGTCCATGCACACAAAGCTCCTCAGTGTCATCTCTGCTCATAATTTTGCAGATGTCTAAATTTTTAGCCAGATGGTCAAATGTGCTTACAGCAAAAATACCGGTTCTGGTGATGAACTTGGCTCTCGTATCTTCCTCCATCTATATCATACCTCAACCCTTGCACATCGCTTATGCTAAAAATGTTGCTTAGTTCTTTAATGCGCATCAATATCAATGAAGACTTTTGTTTTTCTGTCTCCTAGACCGGAGAGGATTTTTACAAACGTTGACCAGCTTCACAAAGATATAGTTCAAGGAACTTAGAGTAATGGAATCAAGTTAATAGCTTTCCCAGTACTGGCCAATTCCATTGTGTTGCTTAATGATAAATCTGGCGTGGGGTGAAATCTAGGCAATCAGCACTATGTTGTAGAAACGCCATCATTTTTTATTTGTAAACAATTCTAAAATAGCATGAGTAGAATGCTTGTGAATTTGAATTACAGTTTTCTTATCGGCCTTATTTTCTTATTTGTTTTTTTTTTTTGCTTTTTTTTTGGAGGCAGAGTTTGTATTCTGTGCTGTGAGGCTGATAGTATTTTTCTCAATTTCAATAACTAGAAAAAAGGAAGCCATAGTGCAGTCGCAGATTTTACTTGTTTTTCTGGCAAGGAAGGGTAACAGCATTTATTTTTGACCATAATATCAAATGTAAATAATCCGGATCCAGAAACATCATTAATTTTCTAAGGCTTCCCTTATGAAGCGAAAATAATAAGTTTTTTTTTTGTAATCAACAATGGGCCCGTTTCTGTGTAACCTAATTACAAATAAACACTAGGTAGGATAACAAAATGCATGTAAAGCAAAAACACTAACTCGGAAAAATATGCAAGTTGTGCCAACTCGATAAAATGATATCCAACCTAAAGTGTAAGGTTGGGAAATGAAAAAACTGCGCTATTGTGAATGAGCCCTTAGAAAATACATGGAAAATTTAGATTAGTATTTTTAAATGTATAACTACATAAACCTAAAAATTGCCAGCACAACTATTTTCCGTTCTTAAATAACACTAAACAAATCGCAATATTCATGAAAGCGGCTAACAGGGTTGCTTTTGCATTTAAAGGAATTTTTATACGAGTTTGGGCGTTCTTTTCCAACTCCGGTGCAAAGAAACGGGCCCACTAATACAAGTAATTTTAGTTTCGGTTATGAACAAATAAAATATACTTATCGATTCTTACGAACAATAATAATAAATAAATAAATGCTTCGCATGACAGAAATAGATACACTCGGAGGTTTGTCATTGCCAACGCTGGGGCGACCGCTTTTAGAAAAACGCCCTCTTCTACATTTTTTTTTGCTTGTCCCATTCAAATTCTGGACTTCGGGTGATAGAAAATACATCCTCCAAACCCGGATACAGCCATAATTTTTTAAGCGATTCTTTTGGATATAAATTTTCCTTTGTTTTTGAATGCTCCTTTTCCATGTTTTCTTATGTTTTTTCGCATGTTCTGAATTTTAATGCAATTGAACTGTGTAGGTATATGGTTATTAGAGATATTTCGGCTCCAGTTTTTTTTAAATATTATGTGACTAATGCACGTTCTGAATTGTCAAAAATATGGTTGGAGCTCTCCAAATTCTAATTCTAAATACCAGTGATGAAAAACATATATTTACATATAATCGTTGTATATTTTTAAGCTAACCTTTGGTCTGCACTTTTACATGAAATCGGAGAAGTTGCATTACTTTCGTTTAGAAGACAACTTATCACTTCTCCTGACAAATAGTTTGGCTCATCCAATATAATTTCTGGCAACATTTTAAATAAAATGCACTAAACACATTTTCAGGCAATAACGCATACTTTACTTCGGGGACCGAAAATGAACATTATTTTGGATTTTTTTTCGAATAAAAAATAATCGACAAAACTTATTTTAAAAAAAATCATTCGCAATATGCTAAGAAAATCTGATCTTTTTTGTTTAGATGATTGTTTGTTCTAAATCATTGCATAATCTTTTTTTTTGTGATTTTTATTTTTTCGATAAAAATAATCGTTGCTCTTGGATCTTTATTTTTTTTTATCATGATTGATCGTTATTGTTTTAATTTTATTTTTTCGATCACATTTGATTGTTATTTTTAAATTATTATTTTTAAATTATTATTTTTTGGTTCAAAAATAATCAATATTCTTGGATTTAAAATTTTCCGATGATATTTGTGATTTTTATTTTTTCGATTAAAAAATCGTTATTTTTCGAACATAACAAACGCAAACAAAATTGTGGGCGATCGGATAAAAAATCAAATAAGATCGAGAAAATGTACATACGTATATTTAAGGAAAACAATTATATTTGATCGAGAAAAGTAATAAAAAAAAATACGATCGAACCTAACCGAAAATGTAAAATTTAAAAAATAACTATTACTTTTGATCGAAATCTTAAAATAACGATTAAATCGTGATTTTTCTCATCCAATGATTTCAACAAAGTCAAGAAATTTCTGGCGATCGGTATTAATATCATTATACTTTAACTCTCGTTTTCGACAAAAATAGCCGATGCCGATGGAAGCATTTATCGCATAAGGATGTCGTGCGAGAAACTTAAGCTTCCTATCAACCAACTAAGCAAATTTACTTTTCACGCTTCTCAAAAAAGAAAAGAGTGAAAGCAAGTGTGTGGGAGAACATTAGATAGGTTAGGGACATAAATTAAAAAAAAAAAATGTTTCTGTGGAAATTTTGTTTTGTATGTGAGATTTTTAGGTGTTCCGCGCAAATACAAATTTTCAACTTTTAGGAAAAAAATTAGTGGTATAATTAAAAATATTATAAAAAATATTTAGAGCAGATAAGGTAAAAAAAAATTTTTTTAGTTTGTGGTGCAGCCCTTCGCATTTCAGATTTCTCAATTAAAATACTTCCCGCTTTAATTGGTATTTATACAAACTAGATAAAAAATGAAGACATTTACTTACCCTGCCACGCAAAGCAAAATAACAACATCAGCATAGCGCAAATATTTTTCCAGCTGCCAATGTCGAATGATGTGCGAGTTAGTTTACTTGTTGTTGCTTTCATTTCAGTTGCCGCCGCCAATTGAACACCATCGCCGTTGCCATCGCCATCGTCATCGCCGTTGCTACAGTTTCTAATCACTGCGGAATGTTTGTAATCTTCTATCGCACTTTCACTTCCACTTGCCACAAAATTGTCTTTACAGTTGACTGCATATGTGTGCTGTTTGTTGTTGTTTTTATTGTTTTTTGCTAAGGCCATGGCTGTCAGTGTCTTGTTGGCAACAATCTGTTGGCGTTGGTCGCAGTGAGTTGGTGTATGCCACCGCAGTAGCAGAGTAATCAACATCTTTGCCACAACGTTGCATATTGCTGCTTGCAAACTTGCAACACCCCCAAACATCAGTCATTGCTGTTGGGAGAATTGTGGCAGCTGTTATGTTGCAAACTATTGTCGCTGTTGTTTTTGTTGCATATGTAGCATGTAGCGCGTTATTGTTGGCTATGTTGTTGCTGTTGGTGTTGCTGGTGGTGGTGTTGTTGTTGTTGTTGTGCGGTGACGCGTAAATGCACTTCACTTCCGCATTTGCTGTAATTTGCATTTTGTGTGGGTTTTTTGCTTATAGTTGGAGATAGATCAGCGCGAAATCACGACACTATGTGACAACTTTGTTGTTGCTGGTATGTATAATTGTTGCCGTTGATGTATTTGTTGGTAGTAGTAATATTGCTGCTGTTTGCATTCGCGAAGCGAGTTGTCGCCTTAAATTGCATAATGCAAGTGATGCCCACTTGACATTAATTAAGTGCGAAGAACACGGCAGGCAGACAGACAGACAGACAGATAGATAGATAGATAGACAGACAGACAGACTCAGGCACAGACGCGTCAAAAGTTCCCGCAACTGCAGGCTTGCAACGCCAAGTTGTTTTTATACTATGTACATATGTTGCGTGCGGGTATGTGTCGGTGTGTGTGCCGTGCACAATTTCACACTTTTCGCACTAGACAGACTAAGTGTCACCAGCGGCGGCGTTGACACGTTGTCGCTTTTCACAATTTTTTTTTTGGAAATTCTTTTTCGATTTTTTTAAAGTTCGTTTATTATCGTTTTTTTTTTTTTGCGTTAGTCACTATTTATATGTTGATGTGTGTATATAGCCACTATAAATATACCTGGCTGTGAACGGATTTTCTGTGCTAATTGCAAGCTGTATAAAAATCACTAAAACTCCATTTGTTTCCTTTTAAAAATTTTTATTAAACTTTATTTTGTTGCACACACTATTTATTTTTTTTTTGTTTTTGTTTTACAACACTGTACTCTAAGCAATTCACTTCAAATTAAAATTTGCCACGCGCAGTCGTTTATATTTCTTGCAAATCACCGTTATTTTGTTTTTTTTTTGTTATTATTCAAAAATTTTCATTCACTTTCTTCACCCTGTACTGACTTTGCTCAACAACACTCACACGTCAATTTTCCTTTTTGCGTAAATTTTTTCGTCTATCCTCAAACAAGCTCTTAGCACTTTCCACTCTTCCGCTAACATAAACGCGCTCCGGAACCGTCAAACGTACGACTAACCGCACGAGCAGACACGAATGTCAATTTACCGCCAGTCTGCTTGCCAGCCAACAACTCCACACGCATCCATCCAGCCATCCAGCGCTCCAACGCCGTTTGAGTCTGCTGCTATGGCTGTTGCTTGGCGCGCCCTCAAAATGTTGTCACTTCGCTGCCTGCAGCCACACACACACACGCCCATACACACACACACACACACACTTACATCTACCCGTGTGTTCACTTGCTTCGTTTGTTGGTTTTCCTGTCTGTTGCTTGCGACTTCCACTTCGCTTAGCACGACACCGTCGTCGTAGCTTCGTTGCCGTAGTTGTTGTTGGATGACTGACAAGACTTAGCAACATGTTGCGAGGCAACTGGCCATGTTGCGCTGGAAATGTTCTTTGTATTGCCTGTGTCTATTCTCACCAGATTCCAATACGGTAATTTCAATTGTTGTGCTAATTTGTTACACACAGTGTGCTGTGGCTGTTGATTTGGTTGTCGCTTTTCGTTGCTTTAAATATTGTCATATCTGTTGTTGCTGTTGCTGACAGTTTGTATTGCGTTTTGTGGAAAATTGCCGTAAACGCGTGCAAATATTATTTTTACCGTTTGACTGCTCCTTTTGATGTTGATTGAAAAGAATGTTTTATATTTGCTTGCTGCTCATTTAGCTGCCTGTTTTTCATCCAAGTATGCTGAAATAATAAATAAAAAATGTGTTTAGAAAAAATATGAATTTTGAAGCTTGAACGTTATATCTTATTTAAAATATAGAGCAAGGTGTATCCATAGAAGGTGATAGCAAGATAAACAAAGCGAATCCGCTGTGTATTTTGTTTGTGTAATTTTGCGTGTGAAATGTCAAAATCTGAATTCGCCTACTATTGCTCATGTATTTTGTTAGTGCATTTTGCGAGTGAAACGTCAAAAAACTGAATTCCCCCAGTTTGCTTATGTGTTTTGTTTGTGTAAACAAAACAACCTAGCGAATTCAGAGAGAAGAACAAGCATTCAGCTCATAGGATGCTATCACCTTGTATGAATTCGCCTTGATATAGAGCTTAGGAAATATTCCCTGAAATCGAAAACATAAAAATTAGAAGACATCAGTATAGTAGACGCTCACAAATTAGAACTCTCTGAAATTAGAATATTCATGAATTAGAATCAGTGATTTTATTGCATTGAGGTTCTAATTTCTGAACATTTTTTTTTTTATTTATAACTCAAGGGAATTCCCTTTTTGTTTATATTTCATTTAACAAAGTTAAAATAAAAGGGGAAAGTAGATTTTTTTATCGTTGGCTACCTGATAAAACATGGATACAAAATCCAAAAAGAACGAATTTCAATTTTACTGCCTCCGAAGGCCCTCTTGCTTATTGATAACTGCTCCGCTCAAGCCCCAATCGAAAAACTTCAAAGCAACGAGATGGAAACATAGTTGCATATTTCTTTCCACCAAATGTAACAGCGGCTGGACAACCAATTGATCAAAATCCCATAAGATTAACAAAACTTGTTTACAGAAGTAAATTACTTGCTCAAATAATTGCTGAAGGTGGTGAACGGAATAGTTTATTGAAATCAAACCTGTTAAGTTTTGATTACGAATCGTAATTATTAGTAATCTGATTACTTTGTATTTGAGAGTGAAATAATTGATTACATTACGATTATCTTGGTCCCAACTCGATTACGTAATGATTAAGATTACAAATAATCAAAAAAAATCAGGATTACGCTAGATTACTGAAAAGAATCAAAAAGAATCAAAATAAATAATTGATTCTTTTCAGCGATTCTTTTTGATTATTTTTGATTCTTTTCTATCCAAAACCCCAAACAACTTTTCTCTTTTTGCTTTTTTTAATTTTAATAAATTTTTTTATCCAATTCCGTATAACAAATAATGATATTCAAGACATAATAACTAAATGTAGCACCAAAAAATTACCAAAATTCATTTATAACAAAAATAACAAAAAAAATATTGACTAACTCCATTTAGAATTTGCTTTCAATAACACCAATTTCTCAAATGATAAGTCGGACATTGACTGGCGCCTTGGACTGTTCACTATCCCCGCAAAGGAAAATAGCCTCTCTACTGGTGCTGAGGATGTTAGGGGAGTATTAAAGGCAACAAAAGCTTCTTTTAGACTGCTATGTTTTTCCCAAGTGTCGTCTGTTCTTGAATTGTCATTTTCGTAACTGAAAAAGTGATGGGTCCAAAAAGCCCGACGATCACTAGCACTTGGCTCAGGAATAGCATTTATTCCTTCTTCGTTATCTGTGTCTGTATAAAGATAAATGAATTTAATAAAAATAATGTTGAAAAATATATCTATCTATTTCAATGTGATACTGTAGCAAATAACAACTTGCTATACATTTACTTATGTTTTTAGAATCAACTAGTTTTAGGATTGATGTCATTTTGTTTTATGAAAATTTTTTCACATTAAAACATATTCTCAATAAAGCGTTTTGTTCAATAGGTTATGGGCCCAGACACGACGGTCCTGTGGCTTTAAGATTTGTTTTTTGTCGGTAACTTGAGAGTAAGGCAGCTTAGTGTGCGATCACCATGAGTTCCATGTACCAGATTGAGAAATTGGATGAAGGAAATTATGATTCCTGGAGCATTCAAATGCGCAGCGTGTTGGTGCATGCAGAGGCGTGGAAGGTGATGGACGGACAGCGGACAGCAGCTGAAGGTGCTAGATGGGATGCTCTCGATGAAAAAGCATTGGCAATGATTACGTTAAGCGTAAAATCGTCGCAGTTGTGCTACCTGAAGAACTGCACGTCTGCATCAAATGCCTGGAAAAAGCTCAAAGATGTGCATCAACCCAGTGGACCGGTAAGAAAGGTCTCACTTTATAAGCAATTGCTTGGTTTGCGGATGATAGAAGGTGACGCTATGTGTAGCTATATAAATAAATTTTGTTCAACGATAGACAAGCTATCAGAGGTAGAGATTAAGCTAAGCGAGGAGCTAGCAGTTATAATATTGTTGTCAAGCTTGCCTAAGCAGTACGAGAACTTTGTAATAGCTATGGAAACACGAGACAGTTTACCTACTTTAGATGTGTTAAAAATTAAGCTACTGGAAGAAGGAGAGCGCAGAGGCGCAGAATCCAAAGGTGCACATTGTAACGAACAACAGGCGTTTCATGCAAATACAAAGTCGGTACGGAAAAAGAATGTAGATAAGAAAGATATTGAATGTTATAGATGCGGGCAGCATGGTCACTATAGAAATCAATGCAAAAATAAAGTAAAAGAAACATCGAACAAGACGCAGCAACCGCAACGATCTTTTACAGTCCTAGCAGCAGCAGATGTGGGGGATCTAGAAGTTTCAAGCTGGTGTCTGGATAGCGGCGCAACAGCACATATGAGCTGCGTGCGTAATATTTTCACGAATTATGTTTCCCAGGAAGAGGATGTTGTATTAGCTGACAATAACGTTATACGTGCGGCAGGCAGAGGTGACGTCATACTTCAAACCGATTTGTGTGAACTGAAATTGGAGAATGTTTTGCATGTCCCAGGAATGAAGGGGAACTTTGTTTCAGTTAGTCGAGCTGTAGAACGCGGTTGTACAGTAAGTTTCAACAATAAATATGCCATTGGGAGCCAGAAAGGCAAGCAGATTTTGAAAGCAGAGAAGCAAAACAAGCTATTTGTGTTTGAGAGCAGAAGCAACAAATGTTTTGGTGCAACTCAATGCAGTGCAGCATTGTGGCATAACAGATATGGTCATTTAAATTATGGCAGTCTTATGAATCTCGCGAAAAGTATTATGGTGCGGGGTATAGAAAATGTGGATTTTTCAGACAAGGTGCCATGTCGGACGTGCATGAAGAGCAAGATACATACTCAGCCGTTCCCATCAGCATCGGAAAATCGGGCAAAGCAGTTGTTGGAGTTGATACATACTGACGTATGTGGCCCGTTTGAGAAGCGTTCTCTTGGTGGTTCGGCTTATTTCTTAACTTTCATAGATGATATGTCTCGACGCATTTTCACATTTTTTCTTAAGTCAAAAGACGAAGTCTTTGAAAAATTTGTGGCGTTCAAAACTATAGTAGAGCGTCAGACTGGACACAAAATTAAAGCATTACGTAGTGACAATGGTCGGGAGTACATCAATAAGCAGTTTGACAATTTTTTGAAGAAAAATGGTATAGTTCGTCAACTTACGGTGCCGTACAGTCCTCAACAGAACGGGGTCGCAGAACGAGCAAATCGCACTCTTGTTGAGATGGCAAGAAGTATGCTTGTGCATTCTAATATGCCTGAGTTTCTTTGGGCAGAGGCATTGCAGACAGCGTGTTATATTCGCAACAGATCACCAACAGCAGCCTTGGTTGGTATGACACCGTTTGAAGCGTGGACTGGCAGAAAACCCAATGTGCAGAATATGCGTACATTCGGGTCAGTGGCAATTGGTTTGGACAAGAC
>OX639993.1:181273841-181328456 GCA_951828415.1 Anomoia purmunda
AGGTAGGTTCGGTTAACAGAACCGATCGTGGTAGTGCTAAGGAAATTTCTGATAAAACGTCTTCGGTATTTAAAGGCCACTCAAAGAATTTCATCCTACCTGCCGCAACTTGAGCTAATCATACCCATCCTGGCAAAGCAAAACCGCAAAGACTCTCTACCGATGCAACAGCGTCAAGAGAGCTTAAATTTATTTGCTAGAGTTGAGCTAAAAAGGGAACGAGAAACTTTTGAATTCATTCTAATTATTCCAGCCTGCAAATCCTATTTCCAATTGAAAGGGACCTGCCAACATGCAGCTTTAAATGCCACTTAGTGCACTCCCTTCAAGCAGGTCTTCAAATAATTGAACAATCCAAACAAACAAAACGACAAACAATATCAATTCGAAAGCGGGTAACCATCATTTGCTAGAAAGTAAAACAACAACCCCCAGTCGTCAATCACCCTTTTTTTTGCAATGTGCTCAACGCATTTCCTGCTCATTTAAGAACAATCAATGTTCATATGAAAATATTAATGATGCATTTTCAATGCTTGCTTGCCACATTGTGGCATATTACACATCACCAGCTAACCAAATTGCAGCCTGTTCCAAGCTGCTCGCTCATGCGGGGGCTATTGTGAACATACAAAAAACAAAGCAAAAAAAAATGAGAAGAAATCAAATAGGCAAATAAACAAGCCAACGATTAAAGAGTAAACAAAAGGCAATCAAATTGAAGTGCCCGCTGGCGCAAAGGAAGGGGCGGAGAGTGCAACAAACAAGCAGATATGATTGTGTGCTATAAATGTTTACACACATCCGAACGAGATACGCATTTGTAAATATGGTTGTATGTATGTAAAGAGACACACACACACACACACACATAGTATGCATGCGTTTATTCTGAAGTAGGCAGGCAATTGAACGCGCGCATCAAAACCGCATGCAAACATTCGCCTCAGCAAGCGCTGACGAAGAAAAACAAGAAGAAGAACCGTTAGAGTTCAGCCGAAAAGCATCCGGCAATATTTAACACATGTGGCCAAATGGCGAATGGACAAACAATAACAGCAATAAACATTTTATTTTTTACTCTTTGTTGCAGTCAACAAGCCGGCTGGTAAGAGGAAATTTATGATTTTCACATACACATATGTATGTAGTTAGATGTTGCCCGAAAACATTGCAGATTGATAGATTGATTCAAATTTGGCATGACCTATGTATACAGCCCTGTTTTCGTGTAACTGATTGATGAAAGGGCACAATAGTTCGATTATAATTTTCAATTTGCTGCAAAAGTAATTAATTTTCATGAAACCTTCTTTGGTGTTTGACGATGCGACAATCGCAATTTTTCTCGACAATATTTGTCGTTTACACTAACGATTGTGCGAATCGCTAGCTTAATCTTAACGACACTGCTGTCTCGTTGTATTTATTCAAAGTACTAAAGAGTGGCATCTTGGTCAAACTAAATACCAAAATGGGCGAAAAACACAAAAGGACTGAAGGCACCTGCAAATATGCCATGGTTTTCATTTTCAAAATTCGCTCCATTATGAACCGGTTGTGCTCCAGGGCATTTGGGTTTTATATTTGCGATTTTTTAATTAGGATCATTTATTTATGTATTGAAGATAACTTATATTTCTATTTTTATACTTGAATCATTGATATATGTTTGGTATATATGGTGGTTGACAAAACCCTCCTCATGATTCTTTGATACAGCATCAAATTTGTTGTCGTTTAGTTTTCGGTAATCGACTATCTAACGACAACAGCTGATTCGTTAAAAAATGGCTGCTGAATGGCGGCCGCCGTAGCCGAGTGTGTAGCGCGTGCGCGCTTCATTCGGTGGGTTCCTGGTTCAAGTTCTGGTCGGAGCAAGTAACATCCAAAAATCATAGAAAAAGTTTTTTTCTAATAGCGGTCGCCCCTCGGCAGGCAATGGCAAACCTCCGCAAATGCAAAAACTTCACACAAAAAGTATTCGCCGTTCGGAGTGGGCGTGAAATTGTAGGTCCCTCAATTTGTCTTACAACATCAAGACGCACACCACAAATTGTAGGATAAGTTCGGCCAAAATCGCTTAAGCGGTTATAGCGCCAATTAAATGAAAAGAAAATAATAGCAGCATCGTTAAAATTTTCGTTAAGATGAGTTAACCATGCGAATATCTTTAAAATAAGTTAGCTCCTTAAAAAACTTACTTTATCTACATTCACACGCCGATTTCGACGCATATGGAATTTCTGAGCATTTTTGGTAGCTAAAGCGAAACCACACACTGCACAAATCGAAAACGCTGGGCGTGCGGAGCACCAATCCAACACCCTACGTCCGCCAGCTTACAGAAGCTCTTGGCCCATATCATTGGCGCGCCGAAGGGGGGCGATGGTGATTGGGGTGCAAACCACTACAAAAATATAAAAACTGCAGTAATAACTTGAAATTAATTAATGAAATCAGCAAATTCCAATTTCAGTACTGTAGCTAGAGTAGAAACATTAGCAAAAAAAGTGGTAGAAATTTATAAAAATTGTAGTAGAAATTTCAAAAAAATTTAGAATTAGTAGTAACGTTTGTAAACAGATAGTAGAAATAAGTAAAAATAGTAGTAGCTTCATTAGAAATGGTAGCAGGAACTAGCAAGCATAGTAGTAGTAATTAGTAGTAGCATTAGTGAAAATAGTAGCAGTAATAAATAAATAGTACTATTACTAAAAATAGTAACAGAATTCATTAAAAATAGTAGTAGTGATTAGTGGTAGCAGAAATTATTGAAACTATTAGTAGCCTTAGTAAAATATTATTCACGTAATTAGTAGTAGAATTAGTAAACAAAAAGGTAGTAGTAATTTGTAGCAGCACTAGTAAAAATAAGTAAAAACAGTAGTAATAAATATTAGTAGAATAAGTGAACATAGTAGCATTAGTTAAAATAATAGCAGAATTGGTAATAGTAATAGCAATTACTAGTAGCGTTAGTAAAAAATGGCAGTAGTAATTAATAGTAGTCGTAGGAATGGTATTAGTAGTGATAGGAGTAGCATTTAGTAGTAGGAGTAGAGGGTAGGGTTAGTAGTAGTAATTATAGGTTGTAGTAGAAATTTTACCTTTAATAATTAGTAGTAGATGTAGTAGTAAAAAAAAAACGCTTGCCAATGATTTTTTCATACGAAAAAATCAAAAAAAAAAAATCGCTTATTTCTGATACTTGATATATAATATATAAATACAACGAGCTCTGACCCGATGCTAATTAATGGCATGCAGTTCATAATTTTCGCTTTTGCAGAAAACTTTAAAGACTTTATATTGTAAAATATTCATATGACTTTCGACCATTGCTTCAGTTGAACGCACTCAATAGACCACACATTAAACTTTGCTAAAAAAAAATTTACGACCAGCTGCCTCACACAACTTTTCCAGCATAGTCTAATAATCGTTTTAACATTTCACTTAAGTTTAAAATTCACTTTCGTCTTCATTTATTCCACTTTCAATAGCTTGTCGCCTCTCACACAATATAATATATTTATTCTACAGTTTTCTCTATTTTGTTTCTAATTTGTACCGTAATTTTTATCGCATAAATCACTTGACATAAATTCTAAGCGACTTTACAAAAAGAAAAGAAAAATCACAATAAATAAAAATCGTATGCGTGCACCTTTGCTTGTACGCGCGTGTGTGTGTGTGTGTGTGTGTGAGACATATGTACATGTGCTCCCATTTCGCCTTGTTTCGGTGGCAAGAAATTGTTTAACTCAATTTCTCGAGTTTTCTCACGATTTTTTTGACAATTTTCCATCTTATTTATAATTTATTGACATTTTGTCTATGCGATGCTTGCTCGTCGTGTTAGTTATTTTTAGTTGGCATCCCAATTTTTCCACGATTTTCATGCTTTCTGCCTTTTCGTTTCGGCGCGGAAGTTATGTGTCCCAAATATATCTTAATGGTATTTAATTAAAAACATCATAACTTTATTGTCAATGCAATTTAGTGCATTTAAAAACTAAAAATAAACGGAAGTGCATGGATGTGTGTCCTCGACAAGAAAATAATTTTCACGAGACAAGTTTTCACGAGACGACTGGTAAGGGGGTGATTTAATTGAAAAATTGTGTAGTATTGAATGTGTGTTTAAATTAAAAATAAGTTCTCAAAAATGGTCCTTTAAATTACTCTATTTGTATTGGAATGCTAATGAAGTAAATAGTACTTTCCCTTATCTCATAGCAAGAGCTTCTGAGAGTGACTGTGGGCATCAACTTGTTGTTAATTAAGGAGGATCAAAGGTAGCAAAATTATTATGGAGACACTTCTGGACCATTTTGGTACTATTTTCGGACTAGACATTTCGAGACTATTTCCGGACCTTTCGGTAGTTCGGGACCAAGTGGTGCTATATATGGTACTGCTGCTATTAATTATTACTACTACTAATTACTACTACTACTACATCTACTCGAATATATCAATCCAATCCTTATGCCATAAGCCGACCTAGTTTTTATTTCGGTGATTTTTTTTCAATCATTGCGTATTCGTTAATTTGTTATTTGTCTTCTTTTCTTACTTCAAGTGTGCTTGGTTATTTTTACGCATTTTTCTCTATCAAGTTTGATCGTTTTTTGTAAAATTTTTTTTTCGATCCAGTTTGCCAGATATTTTTTAATTTTTATTCAATCGATATTTGGTCCATATCTTGTGATTTTCATTTCTCCGATCCAAAAAAATTATTTTCCTGTATTTAGAACTTTTCGATCATACTAAATGCTAACAAATGTCTCGGCGACGAGAATAATATATTTTGTGATCGAAAAAACATATCACGAAGTATTTATCAAATGAGGTGGAATAATTCCAGAAATAAGAAATCCAAGAATAACGATTATTTTTGGTCGAAAAAACATAAATAAAAAAATATCGATCAAATATGATCGGAAAAAGAAAAATCTTATTCCTGCATTTTTTATCGTACAAAAAAAAATAAAAATAAAAAATAACTATCAAACTTGATCGAAAAAATAAGAATCCAAGAATAACACTGCGGAACAAAATTTTGCGGGGGGCTGATTAAGAAAATAATATCAGTTTTGTCGAATTGGCTCTAGTTTTTCAGATAAAGACTTTTAAATATTTCATGAAAAAACCGAATTAAAAATACCAATATGGATTTAAATTATATTTTTATTGCGCGCCTGTATAAAAATAATACAAAAATAAATAAAATACATTCTCTTCATTAATTAATTTAAAAAAAAATTACAAAAAACTTTTTTGGTAAGACCTCCTATGATGTCGTTGCTCCGGACAATCCCGTATTAATTTCCAGCAGTAGTCTGCCATCATGTGGTCGTCCCATAGACCTTCATATCTTTCTTCCATTACTTTTATGTCACCGTGGAACCGTTCACCTTGTTCCTCACTGTAATCGCCTAGGTTGTCCGGGAATTTGTTCAAATGACTATGTAGATAACGTAATTTAATGCTAATTTTAGCTCCTAGTTTGCGAAAATTGAGAAGCATATCAGCAACTAATTTTGTATAGTCTGGTGATTTATGATTTCCCAAAAAATGTTTGACTACATTAACAAGGCTTAGCCAGGCTTCAGATTCAATTTGTGACATATTAAGTTTAGTTTGAGAATTCAGTGTCTTTTAGAAGGGTATGAATTTGAGGACCATCGAAGACTCCTGATTTTAATTTTTCCATACTAAGGACTGGACATTTTTTGCACACATATTCGAAACAGTCACCTGTCTTATCAAGGGCTTTGATGAACTGTTTCATTAGCCCAAGCTTGATCTGAAGTAGTGGAAGAATGATTTTTTCTCGGCTTATCAGTTGGACATGAATCACATTTGCTGTTCCTACCTCCATATTTTCTCTCACCGGCCAGTCCTTTCTAATCCAATGTTCATTCCTTGCACGACTGTCCCATAAACATATAAAACAGGGGTATTTAGTATACCCACTTTGTTGGCCCAATAAAAAATTCACCATCTTCAAGGCCACGCATACTGACCACTTATGTTGTGCATACAAAACCTTTGCTAAAACAATTTTTACATTTTCGTATACTTCCTTTAGTTTGGTACTATGACCGATTGGAACCGAAGCAAGTTTATTTCCATTGTGTAGCAACACACATATCAGACTTCTTTTTGATCTATCTATAAAAAGCCAGCAATGTTCGGGATTATTAAATTAATACAACTGGAACTGGGTCATATAATTTTTTTTCATTAATTTCTTAAGTTTCGTTTATCTCAAGAACTAGAGCCAATCCAAAAAAAGTAAAAACACAGTTCGTAAGCCTGCTACTAATGTTAATAAAAACTATTAACAAAATCATGACCGCAGTTTTTTTTTTTAATTTTTGTTACGCAGTGTAATCGAATAATTTTTCAAAAAATAAAAATTTCAAAATAACGATCGTACTTGATCAAAAAATAAAAATAAAAAATCATCGATTTCTGAATGAAAATTTCAAAATAACGATCGAACTTGATAAAAAAAAAAATAAAAAATCATCGATTTCTGATTTATATGCTTCTAGTAGCTTTACTGACGAGCTCATCCCGGTCGACTAACAGGATTTACTCCTATCCGAAAGCATAGATATAAAAATAATATGTTTCAATTCTATTGATATGCATTTTCAGTTTGTTGAGCAAATAGAATTTTGAATGATTTTTTGCATCATAGAAATACGAACGGCCTTAGGAAATATAATGCCCTCAAAAATAAGTTTAGGTGAGACGTGATTTAAAAACTAAGTACCTGTTCCTTTTTGATATTCCATTTTTCCAATAGGGTGAAAAGTTGACGAATATTGGAACAAATTTTTCGCCGTCCGTTGTCCAGTTTGTTTTGGCACACGAAATATGACACTGAAGATGGTACAAGGCCGAAACCGGGTTATCTTCAAACTAATTAATATAAATATGGATAGCAACCACGCCCACACAACGTTGTTTTGTGAAAATCAAGAGAATGCGATATTTCAGAAACTATGAAGTATAATTTTCTCAAATTTAGTACAAAGCATTGGGTTAGAGAAAGGAAACGTGGTTAAAATTTTTGCTTTGATAACTGCCGTGGCACAGACTATCAATCTGCATAAAATTTGGCACACACTTTACATTTTAACTTAGTAGGCGTAATTTCGAAAACTACAGAAATCTAATGCATGTAATACAGAAAAACCACAGTGACCTCGAAAATATCGGTAATTAAAAAAAAAAAATAATGCTATATTTTAATAAATATAACAGCTAAATTGCTCAAATTCTGTAAACAGGATTGGGTAGGAAGGAGAAAAACGTGAGTAAAATAAAATTTTGAAATATGTCCGATACTAATTTATCAATCTCAACTAAATAAATTTAATACGCGCTTTGTATTTTTACTCACTAGCACATTTTTGAGTATTATAAGTATAATCTGCCAGAAAAAGCCAAAGCGAATTCATATAAGGTGGTGTTAAAAGCAAAATTTATTTTTGTTTGTCTTTTTAAGATTAAGAGTATTATTTGCAATAAAACTTGCACAGAAATACATATGTTCTTCAATAAATCCAGTTTTCGAAAATTTAAACGAAATTTAAAACACACATCGGGAAAATATTTTTCGCGGAAGTTCAAAGATTTTTTTTTAACGTAAAATTTCCTTTCTAAGCTACAAGAATATGAAAATGAATTTTGAAATCGAGACTGCTTACAAATGTAATTGCTTATACAAACTCTAAATATTGTATTAAAAAATTAGAAACTCAGAATCTCTTCTACTTCGATAAGCCTCATTATTCATGCATTTTCACGCGATCTACCTTGACTGAAATCCGAGTTTCAGTTGAGATATTTGCACCCTTCAAAAAAAACAAAGACCTGTAAAAATATAATATTTTTTCCACCAATTTTTTCCTTTTTTTGGTACATTTTTGACAAATTTCGCTTAAACCTACATACAAAATTTTTGAATTCCAACTATCAAGGTTATTCAAGCAAAACCTAAGTTAAAATTAAATTCTCAAATAAGTCAATATTTAGCGAGCAAATTCCAGCACCAGAAAATGGAATGATCACTATTCAAATTTTTACTTCCAACTGCCTCATTTTTGTAATAAAATGGCGGTGTCAGTAAGCGGTATAATGCATCTTTAAAATTACAACTATAACAATCTGTGCATAGGATCCATTCCGAAACGTATGACGTTCAAATCAATGGCATATTTCACCGATATTTCGCTAGGTGGGTACAGCCAATTTAATTTATAAAATAAACAATTTATTTGAGATTAAAAATAACAACTAAAATGTAGGTTTATATGAGAAACAGTGGGCTGTATGAAAAATGGAATTGAATTATTTTAGATGATTAACAGAATGATGGTATGAATTTAACAGATGAAAAGTATATGGAAATTCAATAGGAATCGAAATCGATAATGGTTTTTTATTTTAGTTAACAATATTGGCAAAATTGTGAAAATGAAATAAATGAATGAAACTCTAAATTGATGCCTACTTAATTTAGGTGAATTGGTAATTATCACGCATGTTGTAAATAGATTTGCATGATGGTTGTGGTGGATGGAATAGATTTAGATGATGGTTTCGTCTAATCACAGAAAATGAAGACGTCCGTATAATCAAAGTAATTGCAATAGAAAGGAAGACTGTTTTCAAAGCGCGTACAACCTTTATACTCCCCACTGGGATTGAGTTCCATTTGAAGTCAGGAAAATGGCATTTATTCGGTTTCGAAAGTGGAATATTTACGAGTATGGTTTCCATTTTGCGGGTTTGGGATGTAGGTATGCATTTTCTTTAAGTGAGCGTAAGTGATTTGAAAATACTGTTTGTAATTTCTTTATTGTTTCATATCTAATAACGAACCTTGTAATTCATAGGTTAGGTAATCATCGACATTATTCTTCTCTTGCTCACACATACATACATACATTTACACTTCTACGCTACACACCTTTTGCTCGCCCATTGATTTAGCTCACGTTGAAGTGCGAAACATAAATCGATTATAGCGAATTAGCGGCCACTGAGGTGAACTGCGGTTAATAGTAGCTAGTTGGATTGTATCTACTATGTACAAACATATCAACAAACATAGGTATATGCACACACACACACACACATACAGATACACGTATATATTATGCATATAATGGGTTTTTCAATAGGGACACTACAAAAGTAGACCGATAGTGACAGCAAACGACGCCATATTTTTTCCCGCTCTTTTGACATTTCTCTTCAGTGAGGTTTGCTATTTCATCATGGAAAGATATACGATCCAACAACGAGTCGAAATTATTAAAATTTACTACAGAAATTCGGAGTCAATGGCCTCAACTTTAAGAGCGCTACGTCCAATTTATGGTCGTCGTAATCGTCCTGTCAGATCAACAATTGAGCGTCTAGTGGAAAAATTTTAATCCACAGGCACAGTACACAATGTTCCCGTGCGAGTGAGAAAAAGAAGTGCCCTTAGTATCGAAAATATTGCTGCCGCTAGCGCATCAATTGAGGAAGACCCAAATCGGTCTCTCACACGTCGTTCTCAAGCGTTGGGCATTTATGTGACGTCGTTGTGGCGAATTTTGAGAAAAGATCTTGGCCTACATCCTTAAAAGATCAAATTGATGCAAGAACTGAAGCCGCCTGACCACCAGAACCGTCGTATGTTCGTGAATTGGGCAGAACAACAACTTGAAAATGATCCGGATTTTCATCGAAAAATCATCTCCAGCGATGAGGCTCATTTCTGGCTGAATGGCTTCGTCAATAAGCAAAATATGCGTTATTGGACAGGCACCAATCCACACGTACTCCATGAGTCAACATTGCATCCCGAAAAAATTACGGTTTGGTTTGGTTTATGGGCCGGTGGCGTCAATGGGATGTACTTTTTCCGTGATGATCAAGACCGGCACGTTACTGTGAATGGGAATCGCTATCGCTCAATGATAACCGAATATTTTTGGCTCGAATTGGATGACAAGCCGCACAGCGAATGTCACAATCGATTTATTGAAAACCAAGTTTGGTGAACGTGTTATCTCACGAAAGGGCCCACAGACTGTTTCCTGTGGGGCTACGTCAAGTCTATGGTTTATACCAACAAGCCAGCGACGATTGATGAACTTCGTACGAATATCGAACGTGAAATTGCAGCTGTATCGGGAATAAAGAATTTAATTCATATCCCAAACCGTTTTTGTTTTATTTAAAAACAATTTTGTAGCGTTCCTATTGAAAACCCTGTATGTATGACAAAGCCAAACACTTGCAGACAGACAGGCACACGTCTCATCCGCCTTCACGCTGGACGCCTTTAGCGGATTAAACGGCAGCTGGTTGCGTCGCGCAGCAACGACTTTCGATAAATTTCCGGGGTAACACCAATAAATCAACAGAGCAATACAATTGCTGAGATTAAGTGCGCTGAGGCGATGCGATGTAACCACAGGCTCTCACAGACGCTTTAGACGATATTATATAGCGTATCCATATGTACTTATAACTATATGTATGTATATAAATGTGGATGTATTTATACAGGTGCTCACAAACACACTTACATATGTACATACGTAGGTGCATATATACATACATACATACATATATATATAAGTAAGCATATATGTATATGGTTTTAGCCGTATCGTTTATGCGTTTACCCTCGTTTGGTCAAGTAAACGTTTAAAAAAACACTTTAAAGGGTTGTGTTTTTTTTTATACTTACCCTACGTAGTATGTGTGGATGTTTAGTGAATTGCTTGCCATGTTTTTAAAGCTAATTGAGTAAGGACGGGCGTTGGTGCAGAGCTTTGTGAGTATAGAATGTACAAATAGTATTCTAGACAATTTATAGCAAATCCACGTGTTGCTGGTTATGCCGCCTATTGTGCCTAAAGGCATACTTAACATACATACATACATACATAGATATATACATACGTACATGAGAGAGGATCGAACAATTTTTGGAAATAAAATTACTTTCAAAGCAGTTAAAAAACTACATTTTTACCAAGTACAAGTGATTGAAACTTCTTTCTTTTTCTTGCCAGCAACTAACCTTATTAACATGGCGATATCCTAGGGGCAAGTCAGTTATTTGATTTTGTATTTGATTAACGAATTTTCAAATATGTTGGACGGAAAGAACATCGAGATTATTTTTTTTAATTCCGTCTGTTTCAAACTACATATTTGAAAATCAGTCTGATATAGTAACTAAAAGCTTTTATCTTTTTAATTTAAATAAAACTACATTTCAATTTAAATTCAGTACACTTGTATTAAAAATAATTGCACAACTATTCCGCGCAAGTATTGTGAGTGTCGATTTCTTGTTCAATTACATTGCTTTACAGGAAATAAAATTTAAAAAAATGCTGGTACAAGTAAGGTTAGCATAAGCCTTCTGAGCTCAACAGAAACATTATTTAAATTTGTTTTATGGGTAGAGTTTGTTCGAAAGACAAACTTTGCTTCTAACTGCATACAATTTGTGGGTATTTTATAAAAACATTTTAAGTTATAGCTGGTCGAAATTAAATTGTTCTTTATTCATTTTGATTTAAAATTATTTTTTTTTTTTTGGATTTTTACGATTTTTGTTCGTTTCTTAATTCTGTTCTACGGCGTCACTAGAGAAATCTGGAACTAAGGACAAGTTTACTAAGATACAAAGAGCCCTAGAAACCCTACTAAATTTTCTGCCTGCAGATCTATACGGAAAATTACAGGCAAGCTGCCAGTAGCACAAGATTTGGTCACTCGAAAACTCTAGACGGATGTCCTGCAAATTTTTTGCGAACTGTCTACATCGCTCCAGTTATCGCGTTGGTAAACCATTTCACCACACGAATTCCTCCGAGGAGTGACTGATTGGAAGAGCGGGTGTTCGAAGTGGAATTTATTCTCAGGATCTCTCGCTCGTAATCACCTTTTAACTGCCTGATTAATGCAGCGTCTTTCAAGCTGAACTTATAGCCAGGAATAAGAGGGGTTGCGCTTTGGCTGATAAACTCGGCACTTAGTCTACAAGTAATAACTGTGTATCTTCTTCGATAGTCAACGTGCTATCAAGTCGGTCAATTGCAGTGAAATTTCATCAAGCACTGTTATCGAGTGTAGAGAAATTATCAACGAACTGACAGCCAGATACAATACGTGCGTAGCATGGCTTCCTCTCGCAAGAGCAGGTACATACCTGACGGCCATAAATACCTCTAATGGCGCGGATATAACGCTGTCTTCTTGTAGACTCAGGTTGACAAGCAATGCCCTTGAAATGGCAAACGTAAAATGGGCCAAAGAACCCACTTTTGGGATAGCCCATCAGCTCTGGGATGGATCCGTTTGTCTAAATGAAATGGAAAGACGGGTCCTACTCCTGGGTCCTGAAATAATGGCTAGTGGAAATGCTTGCCTACCCCTGTATACTCGTAGGAGCAGGTGTTCATCTATAGTCACAAAATCATTGGCCTTATAAAGTTGATTTAAATTCGAGTTTAACATTGTAAGCATTTATCACAGAAAATCTTTGACGAGTTATCGGAAACGAGTCTGTTTACCACAGTTTATACGTATGCTGATTATTGGATTTTGTGACACCAAATTGTAGAAGAACTTCGTCCAAATATTGAGCTAAATTGTTATTAATCGCACACAGATTCTAAAGGAAAAAAAAATTTCCAAAATCGGGACATGAAACTTTTACGAGGCCATACAAAATCGATCTATTATTTATTTTAAATCGATCTATTTTTTTTTAATCCATCGATTGTTTTATAACTGAATAGGCTTACTTTCAGATATAATAAAAAAAATGTTGGCTGGTTTGTATTGCCATAAAATTATCACACAGTGTATTTGTGAAGATGCTTATCTTAAAGTGCGTGCAGTTTCTTCGACAATCAAATTCCCGCGAGCTAAACTGTTTAGTAGACTGTCTCAGAATAATTTGATAGCAGGCGCAAATTCGACTATTTTTCAACCGCGTGTGAACAACTACGTATTGTATATTGAATCAGTTTGAGAATATGGGACTTCGAGGACTGGGATTTTGTCAGGTTCTTTTGAACGTAGGGACAGAATAATAACACCTTTACACGACATTGCTCTTTTTAAAATACATAATATTCGCAATTATAGGAAAATGACGCTACTGCTTGCCACAAAATGTGGATATTTAGAGCGTGTCCTAGCATGTACGGTTAAGAGGTTTTCGTCTACTAACCGCTGAATTTTATTATAAATATTGTACAGCGTTTCTAAGGGCCACAAATAAATTACTAACCTAATATGCAATTTTTAAAAATGTTTTTTTAAAAAACAGAGTGCCTGAAAAAAAACTAAAAACCTTGCACCTAAAAAATATTTCCAATGGAATCGCCCAATATTGGAAAAAAATTAAATGCAACAAAATGTCGGGGAAAAAATTCGAAATTTCCCCTAAAAAATGGGATGTTAGTTTTTTGCATAGCGAATTGATAGATGTTATTTTCTCTATAACAAAAAAAAACCGAAATAAATTTCTTGAAGAAACAAATTTTGAAAGAGATAAATAATATTAAAATTAAAATCCACCAGCTAAATTCGGGGAGTTTGGTTTTATAAAAAAGGGATTTAAATATAAAACGAAAGATGTCTACCATTCGATTCGCATACGGTTTTCACGGACCAGCAAGAGGAGAAGCACTCAAACTATTTAGTGCGCTTTCTAGTTGAGTTTTTAGACACAAAAATCAATTATTAAAAAAAAAAATTATAGAAAATGTTTTTAAAAACATTTAAAAAATTTTTTTGTAGAAAATTTTTAGCACCTTAAAACTTGCATCTTATTTTACTAAAATTAAATGTACCACAAAACTACTTACCGGAATTATTTTTTTTTAATTTTGATAATTTGCTTTTTAATTTGCTGATTTTTTGTGAATTTTGTACAATGTTCGAAATTTGTATTTATATAGTTTGTGTTATAAAATGAGTTGTGAGTTCTGATTAAAAAAATGTCGAAAAAGTTTTACCGTGAAAAACATTGCGAATAATAATATGAAAAAAAAATACTCCTCCAATATTTTTTTTCGGCACTTTATGTCACTCGCCGCAATATTGTATTCTATCATTCTTAACTCAGAACCACAAGAATAATAAGCAAATGTTTGCAGATGCTTTGAGTTGCATTCAAATTGTATGATGCATTGTTGCATGCGCAGAGCAAAGCAAATCAGCAGAAATAGCTACACCGACTCATGCAAACAAACATGAAAACTACCATTTTTCGAAATGCGGTGGAAAAAAGTTGATCACTTGTGGGGCAGGTCAACAAGCTGATGCAACTGAGCTCGCTTAAGGTTTTTGACCACTAACGAATGGGCGCATATTTTTCAATCAATAAACAAATCTGATAATATGACAAGCGCTGGCCAATTATAGAAAAAACAACAAACCAAAATAACGGCATAATATATTAAAAAAAAGTATACGAGAAAAGAACCAACGTCATAAAGAATAATAAATATAAAACCAAAGTAAAACTTCCCCTCTCACAAAAAAAAATAAAAAACACTAAAAAAAAAATGCTAAATGAATAATTAAACGAGTGCAACGACTGACTAACTGCATAGAGATTTGTGAGACTCAAAAAAGGCGTCCAACGCGGCAAGGAGGCGTCTGCGTAAAAAATATACTACCTGCACACACGCCGCCCCGGCAAACGGGGTGACTGCACGCTCGGTTGGACTCAAATTTAAATGCAATGCATAGCCAATGAATATGAATGATGATGCACACACTGACTGAGCGACTGAGCGACTGAGCGACTGCCTAACTGACTGGGTGATGCACAAAGACTGTGGGATAGCCGATGGCTGTAGCGGTAGTGGTGAAATTGATGCCTGTTATGACAGCTTATGTCAAACCAACAACTGTATCACCTTTGATTGCATGAGTGTGTGTGTGTTCGTGTGCGTGCGTGTGTGTATGTAGATACTTTGTGGCATTTTTAATTACGAGCGACACGTGAACATGTCACAACGCCAACCAACCGCGATAGAAATATGTAGGTAGGGAGGGGTCCCGTACCCGAAATTCGGCAATCAATTGGTTGTGACTAAAGTTGGACAAATATGAGTTTACGGTAGCAAATTATTTATTGGGTAAAATAGAAAAAAAAAAAATAAGCATATATTTTTTAGTAGCACTTACCTACAAATAAACTTGTAATTTATTTGTCTTCTCTAACAATAAAATAGGCGTTTTTATTTTATGTACTTGCATAAAGGCTTAAATGGAAGTCGTTAATGGGGTTTTTAAGACACAATAAAAGCACTCAACATTTTGATTTGTATTAGAAAACAAATATATGTACATATATAATTCATTCATATCAATCACAGGAATACACACACACACACTAGAAAAAATGTGGGAGGAAATTTTACGCTAATTTGAAAAGAAACAAGTAAAGAAATGCTGTCTTCGGCATTGCCGAGGCGTTCACACTTTTCCTGAATATATAAAAAATGGTAACGTAAAAATTCAATTTTGAAATACTATCTACTTTTTTCATGAGTACAAAATGAAATACACTAAAAAAAAACCAAGTAGCTGTTATAAAGAAAAATTTGCATATAAAGATACCTATAGAAATGTAATGATATTAAACGCTAGAACTAAAAAATAGCTCATCAAGGTCATTGGGGAAGATTTCATATATTATCGCCCTTGTGCTATCCTGCAAAAAACTGAAAATTTGTTGGCAATACATGTAGTCCAATTTGTTCAAGGAATATTATAAATCTCAAAGTCTCTAACCGAAACCTATTCTTGATGATTTTATCAGGAGACATGGTATGATTTGCTAAGTGAATGGCCTATATACATAATTTCCGCTTTTTATGGTCTAAATATAAGAGGCTTAAATCAAAACCTCATATCTGAGACATAAGGGAAAGGATTGCCAAATTTCATGTCATTATCTGCTTTAGTGTGGGAGCTAAAAAGCGAAACCTCTTATCTGAATAATCCATACACCTAAGCTATAAGTTATAGAGGTCCGATCTCGCTAATTTTTGTTGTGAATTTTCAGTAAATGATAACTGAAAAGAGCGCCTAATTTCATGGTCCTAGCTTCTATAGTAGCCTATATAGTACCTATATAATGTCTGATCCAACAAATGAAATACATTTTAGAAATACACCTGCCTACCATATTCCAGTTAGATACCTCTAAAACCGAGGGACTAGTTTGCGTTCAAAGAGACAGACAGACGGCCCAACAGACACACAGACAGACATGGCTAAATCGAATCAGCTCGTGCTCCTGATCATTCTATTATACAATTCATATTCATAGTAGATATAAAAACTATAATAATTCCAACAAAGTATAACGCTGTTAGAATTTTTGGTGGTGTGAACCCCAAAACCTCCATTTCGTACGTATTCACAATAGAGTAATTCCTTAAACCTTCGTCGATCTTAAGTATATTTTATTGAGGTTAGATTTCTACCCATATTGAGATTTCAGATAAAATTTAAAAGCAGTGAATCGTTTGTAGTACTTTCATTACGAAACCAAATTTTACATTTCGGGCAGAGTGCGGGCTGTT
The DNA here is from genome assembly GCA_951828415.1 of Anomoia purmunda. NCBI lineage: Eukaryota > Metazoa > Arthropoda > Insecta > Diptera > Tephritidae > Anomoia > Anomoia purmunda. The sequence goes on from OX639993.1 coordinate 181,290,500, forward strand.
TTGTTTACATGAGCACAACATAAAGTTTCTGTTTTTTTCCTTATTTATACTCTCCTTCTAACAGCCTTTGCATCATTCACGCCTTCATTGATCCTCTGACACTACTCCAGTTCGGAAAGTCTAGCTGGTTGTGCATCAATCAGTCGGAGAAATATACGGGTCTCATAGGTTTGAAAGTAATTAAATGATGATTGGATGATGATTTTGGGCTTGTTACCCATAAAGTGGCAAAATGCATAGCATATATTACAAATCGCTTCGTTTATTACATAGCAATCAAAAGTAATCGTTTTTATTGAAAAATAGTTTCAGCTAGATAGAAATTTTATTTAATGTGTACATTTTTTTTTTAAGAGTAAATTTTGTGTAGAATTGTACCTAAAGTTTAACGAACGGTTAAGTTGTATGGCCCGTAGGAAAGCTGCACAATGCTCTTTTGAAATTAAAATCCAGAAAAGGCTAAGCGAACTTTCTTATTTCTAAACTTTCTTAGCGCTATTTACAACCAGCGGCTTAAACGTTGAATATTTTCAGGACTGGTATTCTTTCTTCGGTGCGCACTACAACAACTAATCAGTGCAGCCGCTGGATATCTGAATCAGGAGTTTGACTGTTCAGTTGCCTATTCAGCGCAAAGTAGCCCTTTTTGTCAATAGGGATTATTAGTTGGATTTGAGTACTGAAAATATTATTGGTTGTAATTGTGGGCAAGCCCAGGGATCCCACCTGCAGGTCCAAAACCATCGTATACCTCAAACATGGGTTGATTTTCTTCTGTACACCTTTCACCATAGACTTCAGTAAATCACATGGCAAAGTATGTCACCTGTTACGCATCTCTCCTTTACTTTCCCCTTTTTCTACTCCTATCTATTCCATCCAACCTAGACGATATAATACAAAAAGTTTTATTTAAAAGTAATTATTCCAATATCATTGAGGTTTTTTCAGGGGCACCCCAGAACAGCCTCCTAGGTCCTATTCTGTTTTTTTTTTATAAATAGTTGAATTAGAGTACTATATCTGAAGTTACTCCTGTTGCCCTTTCTCTAGTCTCAATATATTGTAAACCTCTTTTTTTAAACAGTGGAAGATCAATTATTACTATACACTTACAGAGTTCAGAGTTTTAGATATCTTATACCTATGTGGAAAAGGCATATTTAGAGACTTTGAATATTGGATGTCAAAACAATTATTTATTATTATGTCTGATAATGAAATATTTGTCTCTTCCCTTCTCGTAAATATTGACGAGTGAAATACATATTTTACGAAATGGCATGTTAATCCGAAAACAAAGTCCTCTCTCGCTACACTTTGCTACAAAACGAAAAAAAAAATGCAAGCACTTTCCAAGTGACGCAGCAGAGGTCGTAGATTTAATCGAGTTGTTCACAAAAATGTGTTTGAAAATTTCCAAATACCTCAAAACCCAATTTAGCATGTAAATGCTTTGCAAAAAAGAGGCTACCAAAGCTCAAAATTAAAAAACAATATTTTCAGTGATAGCAAATTTTTCCACGTATTCAAATTACTTTCTCTAAACTCATTATTGAACTAAAAAGTACCAACATTTTTCCATTGCAGGATACGAGTATGTCAAAACCAAACCTAGCTAAAAAATTAAAAGAAAAAAAGTTTGCTTTGTAGACGAGGTCATGCCAAATTGGATTTTTATTAATGAGTTGAGAATTTGAAGGTGCTTAGTGTGCACAGAGGGAAGATTTTCTTTTAGAGCTCTATGAGGTAAAAGTCGAGGCAGCGAAAATTAGCTTTAAATAAAGCATTTTCTTGAAGTTGGCAATCCACTTTAGGTCAACATGTCCTAAGTTCCAGTTCACGTTTATTTAAAGGAGGATATTTTGTGCATTGAATATATTGCATATTAAAAACAAAAAAAAAAAAAATATTGAATATTTGCTTTGTCTAAAAAGGCGTTCTATTGAAAGAAAAATAATTTCACTAAGATGAATTTTGGTTGCCGAATTTCAGTTAGAGTAAACAATTTTAATAAATAGGGAAAGTTAATAAAAAATAAAGTTATTTAGACGGTCAGGTTTAATATGTTTTCCATATCTTCTGAAAATAACTTATTTTCATTGCCGTGTGGATATGGTGTAAGAACATTTGTAACAATTTCGAATTTTGATGAATTCTTTATAATTTTTTTTTTTGATTTTTCTAAATTTTATGCAAATTCTGAAAAGTTGGTTTATATTGTTTTCATATATCAGAATAAATTTCTTGTAAAACAGATTTATGTACCTGTTGATTCCGCATGAAAAATCTAAAAAAATACCAAATTTTTAATAACCAGGAAATTTTGTAGGAAAAAAGTTATTTTATTTAGGGTTCAATTACCTAACCAGGGACCGCAACGGTTATAACTTTTATAAAAAAAATACTTTCTAATCGAATTAAATATAACGATTAGTTTCTGAGCAAAATATACATCTAAAAAAATAACGATTAAACTTATCTTTTTTGAATAAAACTCAAAAAATAAAAATCATATTTTTGTGTTGAATTTTGTGCAATAGTCGCTATTTTTTTTTTTTTTTGTTTGCTTCAAAAAAAAAAAAACAAATAGCGCTGGACATTAAGAGTCAAGCTTTCTGCGCTAAATCCTTTACTTCCATCCGAAACAATAAATAAATATCGCTTTATGTTAATTAGTTCATTAAATTATTAACTAGTTCCATCTAATAAAATTTAATAATTTCAGCATACGCTCTGATCTACTTGGCACGATTCAAGCGCATTTGTTCGTTTTGCTTTGCATGCAAATTAATACACACAATTGCTTACACAAATACTATTTATGGCCACACCAAATGTGCCAAGAAAAGCATAAAACTGCAACCGATTGCAAGCGCATGTTGCATGCCGCATATGGCGTGGAAGTGTTGCATGAAAGGAAAAATTATTCAAAAATTACGTGTGGCAGCCATAAAGTGCAGCAAATGGCACATAAAATGCAAAACATATTGCTCTATTTGATGAGAGCGAGCGCCATGCGATAAAGGAACAAGACGTTAGGATGATGCATTGAAAAAGAAAGGGGAAAATACGACGGAGAGTAAAATATGGCATACTTATGCAGCTCCCTCGCAGACAAACTGCTCCCTTAGGAGTTTTACGATCATTCCGGCTTAGGCCTTGAAAATCGGAGCGATATGCTAATTTTAAATTTCGCCATCACGTCACAAATCTGCTTGCAATCAACGCTAAAAGTTACTTTTGAATTAAATCGTTCTCCCTAACGAAGGTTAGAGTTGCATAGAGAAGATAGCGCAAAAGGGATTTTGTCAGCACGAGGAGAAACTTTAACTTTAACAATGTCAAAATAAAAAAGAACAAAATTACACACATATGTGTATAGATATATACGAAGATAAGTCACTGCCTGAGCTAAGTAGTTGGAAATGTAGGTACAAATGTATCTTTATTTGTATGCCGAAAATATTTAATAGTTAGTTCCTGAAGACTGACAACATTTCAACAATTTATGCATTTTCAAAGGAAAATGTTGTAAACTAGCAATGAGCGTTCATATAATTTCTAAACTATGACGAATGCTTAATATCAGAAGTACTCAGAAGCCTAAATACTAGGTCTAATAGAAATAAGTCAATTGCTTTTCCAATAGATTGCTCGAATCGGATCCCCTATATGTCGTTAGAAAGATAAAATACTGCACTAAAAAAACGTCTCAGCCAGTTTTGTTATTGCTTGACTCCATGTTCTTTGAGCTCGCGTCAAAGATGGATATCAGATAAGAGAATATACGCCGTATTTTACAGTTTTTCTTCGATAAATGTGAGAACGAAAGCCAGGCGGCTGAAATTGTGGATAGTTCAATCACGCGGAATTTTGGTTTCGCCGTAATTTTGCTATCAAAAATGTATGTACAACACATAATTCGCCAAAATATCGATAAAATAACGTTTCGATTGCCCAGGAGCTAACCATTGCACCAAAAACCGATTGGAGCCATTTAAATAAGACTGGATACCAGCAAACTTTGGCCAATAGGATATGAATTTTGTCACATCAGGACAACGCCAGGCCGCACAAATCGATAGTGACTCGCCAGAAGCTCCGGGAGCTTGGCTGGGTGGTTATTATGCCTCCACTTTGTATGTAGTCCAGACCTGACATAACGTGATTACTACCCGTTCCTATCTTTGCCGAGTGATTTTGCGGGTGAAAAATTTGCCTCCATAGAAGCTTGCGGAAATCGACTGCCCCAGCTTTTAGCCAATAGGGTGCTCTATTAGAGTGGCAGTATGAAATTACCTTGAAGATGGCAACAAGTTACTGAACAAAACGGTGGATATCTGACTTAAATCGGATCATTCGAACTATGGTAAATAAAACCTTCATTTTAATGTAAAAGTTAAGAATATCTTTTTACTGGGCCTACTATTTGGGTCTATATAATTCTCTGTGGTTGTGAATTCAAATTCGAAAATAAACCGATGACGAGATGTGGTGATCTCCGAAATAGCAGCTCACATTGCTACTGCTTTGACTGTTGTTGGCTTTTTCCAATAATTTTCAAGTAAAAAATGGCCTTGAGCTCATAAATGATTGCTGATATAATACAATTAGACAAAAAATATTATTAAACCCACATAATGGATGCACACACCAGCCATGACAAATATAAAAACAACAATAATAAAATAGATTTGTCATAAACAAGAATAAGTTCATTATAATAGCGGCTGATTATATAGTATAATTTTGTTGGGATATAGCAAAGGGAAAAATCAATAACAGTTCCCTTGTCTGCTTGGATCACTACTTGCGCACTTGTCTGAAGTTGGGAGTTCATAGCCGGGAAGAAATTAGAACGGAATCTGATGAGGAGAGGTGGTGATCACCGAAATAGCAGAAGATTATTCACAAGTGGTTGCAACCGGACGCCGAAATACAACATAGATAACACAAGCCTTATTCGTTTTGCCATCCGTTAGCAAGTAGTGAATCGATGATGTATCTAGCATAAATTATCATCAACACAGATTTTGTTTTTGTTTCCAATGCAATGTACAAATGACGAATATGTGCCAAAAGTGCAGACACGTCCGCGCATATGATCGTCGTTTATGCGCAGCTTGAAACTGGTCTAATATCTGCTGCATTGAATGTAACGAGTTCGACTAGTTTAATGAGGTATAATCGTACTCGCGAACGCCGAACAGGAAGCTGTTGCTTGTACACACAAATTTGATCGAACGCGAGCAGAGCTCAGGAATCTCGAAAAGAGAAATGATGCATCCAATGCACCTATAGATAACATAGATACATTAGGGAATAATAGATATACAAACCTACTAAAGGCAATAACTTTTAATTCATTTTCAGTTTAGGTTTTTATTTTTTATTATCTAAAACAAAATCTACCCCTACTTCATAATTAGTTAGTGAAAGTTAATGTATTGTTAGAAATACTCAACTCAATACTCTACCTCCTTTGAATCCCATGCCATATATTTCCTTTAGCTTAATAATGTAACTTTTTTTGCTTTTTGAAGTACGTGGCGACCCTCACCAGGGTATTTTAAAAATAAAGCTTTCTTAAAACTCCTTAATATTAGACCCATATTTCAATATTTGACTTAACTTTTAATAATTTTAATTGACTTGTTAAATCCTCTTCAAAAAGATTTTTGAAATTTGGTGTTAACGTATTTGTTTTTTTTTTTTAGGTTGACATCCATATCGTAAAATATCAGCATTTTGAAAATGAAGCTCTTTTAAACACCTTTCGTTTAATACCCATAATGGAATATTTGACAGTACAGTTGAAGTTCTGTTACCTACCTTTGATTCAAAAACGGGCTTTGAACGATGGCAACCCTCAATAAAACTTCTTATAAATCCTTTCGTTTCATGGTAATACTGTGATATTTCGGTAAACTTAAAAATAGCATTAAACTCATTTTTTTAAACACGTGGCAACATTCTTTCAAACTTTCAAACTCATTACGTCATACGAGTACTTCCACTAACATAATAATTTTATTTAATTTTCTCTTTTGAGCAGGCGGCAACCCTCTCCAAAAGTATTTTCATAATAAAGCTGTCTTAAAACTTTTTGTTTGGGACCAATATTTGATAATAAATGAATTACTGATAAACAAACAGAGTTTAATAAAAACTCTACTTATACTTTTTGTCAAACTATTTATCGAGGTATTGTCTCCTTCGACTTGTCTAGTTCAAGCCACTCAAGGCGCATTTTATTTATGAAAATCTTCGACAGCAAATAAAGAAAATAAATGTAATGGTTGATGCTTTGATGGTGCATATATTTTGCCTTTTTTTTGCATAAGAATTTGAACTCGAATTATTGGTAATACAATTTCAGATATTTAATAATTTTATTCTTTCCTGAATAGTTTTTTAACAGATTTAAGCTATTTACCAAATTGATTTTTAAATAATTTGGGGGATTACATAAGGCTTGAAAGATTGCACGATTGCATGGAATGCAAACATTCTATGCCAAAATATCTAAGAGTCGAAGAGTGGAAAATTTTGCAATCCATGCAATCCGTGCACCAGTTTTGCAAGTCCGGGAGAAACCCCTTAATGTTTTATGTACATATGTAACTAATTTTCTTTGATTTCGCAACCGTAATATAAAGATTTTTTTGTTTTCCATCTGTACCCATCCACGCATGTATCTCTATTTTTCATTTTACAACTTAATGTCACACTTGCCACTGTTGCCATACTTGGCATATAATTACACTCCACCATGCTCGTTACTCGCCATATCAGTCATTCTTCACTTGACAATTTGGAGTTGTGTGCACCCTACCGTTGCAAGAATTGCTTGGATAATTTTAAGGCGGAGAGTATCTTACAAATGCCCAACTGTTCTTAAAGCAAAAGGCACACACACACAGACACATACGTGAGCACCAACAAATCCCAGCTAGCAAAATATTCGTAAAAGTATTTGAAGATGGTAGAAATTGTGAATAGAAAGAAATTCTCTTCAAAATATACTTAAACATTTTCTTCATACCTATTTTACTATTTCTTACGACTTGGGTATAATTTGATTAAATTCAACTTTTTAAGCAAGTGGCAACCCTATATATGCTATAAGCTTCCCATGAGTCAGTAAAACATGTTGGCACTCATATTTTAAATTTTTATATAACTGGTGTATAATTTTATTAAATTTGGCTTTTCAACCAGGTGGCAACCCTCTCCAATATATAACTAGCTATAAACCTTCTCCTCATCGAAACTAACCATTTGGTACTCATATTTTAATATTTTATATAATTATTTATAATTTATGTATGTTATAAACAGTTGGCAACCCTCTCCAAAATAAAGCTAGCTTTCGCCTTCTCCTCATCGAAACGAAGTGTTTGATACTGGAATTTAAATTTTACACAAACTTCTCCGAGACAAACCGGCTGACAGCCATATTTTAATATTGCACATAATTTGTATACAATTTTTAAATTTGACTTTTCAAACAGGTAGTTAGCTAAAAATTCTATCTCCGAGACGAACCGCTTGGCACTCACATTTTCATATTTCACATAACTTGTTCTAATTGAATTCTACTTTCTAACAGGTGGCAACCCTCTTCCTTGCATAAAATATACTTTACGGGCTATTCTCATACCTTCCAAAATTACATACATACATACGTACAAATTTTCATAAAACTCGGTCAAGCCGTTTCGGAGGAGTTCGAGGGTGGCTCATATAATGGCTTTTTTTTTTAAATCATATGTTATGTCAATATTCCAATGCATTCGAAATGAGGAATCCAGCGCGCTTGCTTTATGCAAGTTTTTTACAAAAAGCTTATGAGACGGCGTGCTATTGGACAACTCTCACGATCCCTGTCGTCATACGGTGCACGCTGACGAGAATTTGGCTGACATCGATCGCAACAACATAACAATTCACGTACCAGTCGGATGCGAATTTTGCACAAATACCTCACAATATTCGCTAACAAAGTCTATTTGACTCAGTAACTAAGCCGATCCACTTCATTATCGCTTCTCAGTTTGGGCCTTAAGCAGCTCGGAATGAACAACAAGTTTGATCGAATGTTCATATATATTTTTGACGAAGCGAATTTCGATTTCGACGGCTGTGCTAACAACCAAAACTGCCGCAGCTGTGCATCGGAAAACCTGTATGTGCTCATCGAAAAGCCATTGTATCCTAAGAGGTTCTCTGATTTCAGCTGGATGACAGGCCACGCCACGCTTAGCCATTCGTGCCATAGAGCCGGCAACAGCCACCAAGGTCTTGGAAAACTGGATTAACAGAATGCGCTACTGCAATGCCAGCGAAGGCAACAGCTTTTTTGTAAATTAATCACTACATAGATAACCCTTTACGTAGCTCGATGTTCGGCAGAACTTCTTCTACATTTTGTGGTATGCGTGTTGTTGTTGTTACTTAACTTAGAGACCTAAATTTTAACACCAACTCCAAACGACAAACATTTCGTGTGAGTTGTTTTTTTCACGGCAGAAAAAGACTCGGAGGTTTGCTATTGCCCGCAGAATAGCAACCATTATTAGAAAACAACAGCCTTTCCTATCATTTTTTGATATTAGGAACTGCGGCCGGGATTTGAGCCCGTGACACTTCGGGTGATAGCCACGTTCATGATACACACTCGGTTACGGTTGTCCCCGTAAGCTAACATAAATATTTAATTTCCATGTGTGACTGAATTTTGCAATTTAACTTTCTTCTTTGTATTTTTGTCGTCCCAAAATTTTAAATCAAATATTGCGCTGCACCCAGAGAATTGTAAGCCGCCATACGAGGAGAATGATTACACAGTGCTACAAAAAAAAGGTTATTTGTACATTTTAGTGAAATAAAGTTGTAAGTGGCTTCGTAGATTTTTGAAAATATTTTTATTAACGCAGTTTCCCGGTTTATATTATACATACATAGAAAAAATCCCATAATGCGGAGGAGGGTCCGAAGAAAAGTTGCCAAAAAGCAACGATAATTTGTAGCCACTTCAAACTTGCACTTTATTATATTAAAATTAAAGGAGCTGAATATACATATGTACATTAACTGCATACCCAAAATTTTTCAAAAAATGTAATGTAAAATTTGTTAATTTTAGAAAAAGCTTTATAACTTTGAAATTTTTTATATATTTGGGGTCAATTATAATTCCTTTGAATATGAAAACATTTAGTTCGCATTTGGTAAAGCATAAAGAGTTGGTGTAATGCAAGTAAAGTGTGTAATTTTAACCCAACGTGACCATAGATATTTTTGTTCGGATTTTTCTCAAGGTTTCCGTTACACAGTGAGTTACAGTTTTGAAAAGCAATAGAAAAGCAAAACCTTCTTCTATTCAACGAAAATTAAACCAACAGAATGTGCTGTACAAATATTGACCAGTGTTTTGACCCAACGTCCCAATTTGCAATTTTTATTATCTTAGCTGTAGATTTTCGGGGTGTATTTGAAATTTCCCTAATGCCAAACAAAAATGTTTTTTTGAACCTGCTCTACCACCTCTACTACATGAAAAGTACATGCAACATTTGTTTTTTTTTTTTTTTTTTGTAGCACCGTGCCATTTATATTTCGCTTTCGCTCTAACCCTCGAGAACACGCGCTATGAGCGTTTTGTTAAAACATTTTTTTATTTCACCGAATTTATATGTTCTATGCGCTTCTTTGTTTTGCACTCATTGTCTTAAGTATCGTTATTAGTAGATGCCCTTCTCGCTTTAGCGAAAAATTGTTTCGGTCAGTTCACGATCGCAGCTTTAGGCAGGTTAGTTTATTTATTAGAACGGCATTTGGCTAAGTATTTGCTTAAACATTTTTTTATTTTAAATTTGCGTTTTAACTCTATGACGTATTGTTTTTTATAGTATCCATACTAATAAATCCAAGTATTGTTGAATTGTAAAGCAGAACTTGACTCAGAGGAAACAACTTTTCTGAAGGGAATTCCTCTTGAGTTAACAAAGCCAAATATTTCAAAATAGCAGGAAATACAAGTGTTACCAAATGATTTGGAGGATACTAAGAAACGTTTTGCACTAGCAATCGATCTAGAAAATCAGCCTGAAAAGTATAAACACGATTTTTTTGGTTATGTTTTATTTCAGTTCATTAATATATTAATTTGTTTTAATTCTTTAAATAAATACAAAATTGCAACACTAGGAGCGATTGCAACAACTAAATACGTAACTGTACTTCGAAAGCCTATTGGCTACCACGATGCAGAGAAAAGAAGGTGACGACAAAAGCACTTCCGTTACTTCGCACTTGCCTAGTTTGAAGGATTGACGTCACAAATGGCTCTTAAAAAGTTGATTTTTCTGAGTTTTGAGTGATTTTTACAAAAAGGTAAATACAGAATTATAAATTTAAAGTGCCGAGCTTTGTATTGTAGCAGTTCCAACGAAAATAAAACACCCAACTGCAGTTATCGCCTCCTCGCTATTCCTGTGGCAGGAACCGCTGTGACGTGTAAGCTGCCGGTGTTGCCGTAATCTGGTTTTCTATCATTCTTGATAGGGTACTGTTTGCAAAATATGAATACATTTTCTTGTTGGCTGGGATGTAGGCGGGCAAGCTAGGAGGTTGCATTTATGACTGCACCTCCGACACATGTCTCTTTACATTTATCTATATATGTATGTATTTTATATACATATGGCATATTTTGCATCTGTAAATAGGTGTGCAGTAGATATTAATAAATGTATGTACATACAAACAAACATTATGCCTCGCAAGCGAAGAGAAAATCAAAAGTGTCGCTATTTTTGTCATTCAAGTGCAGTAAACAGGCTGCAAGGAGTTAGCCGGCATATATGGACCTATAGTGTAAGTGGCTTGCCTACGCACATTAACAAATTGCACCCTTCGTTTGTTGCACTCTGTTTGTTGCATGATCTACGGTCGCTTTGCAAGTTGCTGAAAATCGCCGACGCATTCACATTTAGATACTTACTCTGTGTAATTGATATATTGTACGGGCACTAAGTAAAGGTATGATGCGTTTCAGAAATAGCAACATGTGGCACAGCGCTATTGCCGACGCTGCTACTGCCACGGCCACGTGCTGCTTGCTAGGCCTGCAGTGCCAGTCAGCCACACAACTCAAAGTGTCACATCACAAAACACTTACACGTTCATAGGCAAAATGTCTGTGTATACAAATTTACGGGTATGTTCATGCCCTGTCGGAAAAAAAGCAGGCAAGTATAAAAAAATGTACCAATTGAATAAGTAGAGTTGGAAGTCGACTTCTTTGAAATAAATGCATCTTAATTTAATTATGGGGTCCGTTTTATTGTAACCGACTTGCAAAAGAACACACCAGCTCGGCTAAAATTTCCTTTAGTTGGAAAAGCAACCCTGTTAGCAACTTTCATGAAACTGGAGACTGGTTTAGTGCTACTAAATGAATGGAAAATAGGTGTGCTGGCAAATTTTCGGTTGATCTGGGTACATATTTAAAAATACTAAGCAAATAAAAACGGATTAGGAATTAAATTGAAATTTCTCATTTATTTCCTTAGGGCTTATTCACAATAGCTCAGTTTTTTCACTTCCCAACACTACATTTCAGGTCGGAAATCATTTTCCCGAGTTGGCTTAACTCGCGTATTTTTCCGAGTTGGTGTTGTTGCTTTACATGCAATTCCTTATCCTCATTATAAAATAAAATTTGGCGAATATACCCTAATTTTTCAGATTCAAATGGATATAACCCCTTAAGGCTTGGATTGCACAAACCCTCTCATAATTATACCAGACAAATCTGTATGGATATAACTGAAATTTTGTGCGTAGATTCCCTGAATGTCACTTAGCAAAGTATCGTTAATAACTTTTTTTAAATTTGAAATTAACTTTTTTATTAACAAATTTTGAACTTTTTGAGCAAATGCCAAAGAACAATCGCCAAAAAATGACAATGCTGGATCTCAAACTATGCTTTTTAAATTCTTTTTCTTTCTCTAGTTTTCTTTGGAACGAAATTTATCCAAAAAAAAAAAAAAAAATTACAAAAATATTATCCTAACATATTTGATATAGAAATTATTTTTTTCTTATTTATTTATCCTATCGACTTTTTCCTTTTTATTCTCTACGATTTTTCAACTCCACTTTGCTCTTATTTTCGTGGACTCCGCAATAATTACGTGATTTTGAAATGAAATCACCTCATATTCAAATGTCTGGACGAGTTTCGTATCTAAATCTTATGAAAACACTGGGCGCTCTGTTTTCTCCAAATTGATTTTACATTTCCAATGTTATGATATTCTATGGTTTTCACTCTAATGGGAAGAGAGCGCTTGTATAATCTAATACAATTTTATATTAGGTTAAGCGTGAAAAAAGTCCACGAAATTTGAAAATTGCTACATCTCAGATTCTTTTGTCCATTTTTGGCGTCTGTCGGTGATTGCGCCCGAAAAGCGCCTCATTCGCCTCACCCGGCACTGGTTTGTCTTACGAACAAGACGCGCAATGATTGCATTTAAAAGTTGAGCAAGTGATACCAAAAAAAACAAATAATACCAAATTACTGTTATTTCAAAACCTTACCTTTGAGGTACATATTAACCTCCCCTATACCTGCATTTTTTTTTTTTTTTAATTTTGTGAAGCAACGCAATTGAACAAGGAATCGACACTCACAATATTTTCGAGAATTGGTGCTCGAAATAGTGGTGTAATTTATTTTTGTAATTTGAATATTGAATTAAAATTAAAATGTGGTTTTCAGTTTGTATACTGAATTAAAATTAAAATGTATTTTTTTTTTTGTTTAACGAAGATATACAAATTGTATAGTTACTATAAAGTAGACATATTTACTTACACATAATTTTTAATGATTGGAATTAGACAGTTCAAAAATGTAGCTGGTAATTATACTGGTATTAAAACAGTTTGAAGAAACGGCATATCAAATAGGAAATAAAAATATTTTATTGTAACTGGAAAAAACTAGTTGAAAACTTCATGTTCTTAATTAAATGCAGAGTCAGATAATTGACATCGTAATATTAATAAAATTAGTTGCTTACAAGAAGAAGGAAAGACTTTCAATCACTTGCAGTCGATGAAAAAATACTTTTTAAATTGCTTTTAAAGTACTTAAATTTCCGACAGGGCATCCACTTCGCTTCGAGCACAACTCCCTCACATTTTGGTCAGCACCCCTAAGTACGTGTGTATGTTTATTATGTTTTTATATGCGTTTTGTAGATTTGTCAGGGGTGTCGCATTGGGTGTGCGTGCGTATTATGTATGCCCTGTTTCCGACAGAGTGTGACTGGCAACATTAGTGCGGAATGCTGCTACATCAAATTACCGAGTGGTGTGTGACGGTAATTAGCTGACAAGTAAAATATGCACCGAGGGAAATGCACTGTGAAAAATGTGCAGTGTGAATTGATGTAATTTTAAAAGATCTTGTTCTTAATAATTGCTAACATCAAGAGTTGCGTGTCTTTCTGGAAATTTCGAAAAAAAAATATTGCTTGCCCTGAACATGCGAATAATGGTGCAATTCACAATTTAAACAAGAAAGAGGAGTTTGCCACATTGTTGGCTTTTGTGGCATACAACATGCACTTTTATTGCAGTTATTTATAATTACCGGGTCCTTTTACACCTCTAGTACATTGAACTCTGAATTTACATACTTTCAAAGATAATTTGATTAGCTTTTGAATATCATTTCGGGTATGTAGCCCCCGCAGTTGGTGCATACCTGGTCGTCGTTCTGTTTGTAAAACATGTCTGCCCATTGACAGTTTACAGCTCAAAGACAAGGAGTATCAGGCAGTTTAAGAGGTTCCAATATCCCTCTCGGAGATTTATGAACCGCTTCCGAAATAGTCAAAGAACGATTAATAGTTAGCAGATAGGCCACTCCAAGTTAAGGTACCTACCATCTTCGTTAAATGAGAAGAACTGAAGAAACTATGGCAGGGAATTTCATCGGGATTCGCATATATCCAAAATTGATTGAATTCAACATAGAGAAAATTAATGCACAGGTAATCGCCGGTCGGCAATATAGCTTGTGAGTATAGATGAATGCAATAATACGGAATTGAAAATATTAATATAAGTCTCTCTCCAAAACCTCCTTCACGAGTTCCCTTATTTCAATCACTGCCGATATGAGTACTTATTGATAGTCGTCGAATGGCGTACACTGTACGCATATCGAAGGTAATTAGACTGTTGAACCACACATCGAAAAATTATTAACAAAAAGTGTTTGTGGATTATTACTATTGTTCACAAATTTATTGAATTTCATTGTTGGATATCTAAATACATATATCAATATCCGGATTTTATCTGTGCCAAGCGATAATTGGGATCGATATCCGAATGTTCCAATATGCGGATAGTTCCAGCCCTATAAGAGACTTACGTGTCAAAAGTCACAGACTCATACACCAAAATCTGGACCATTTCAAGCTACAAAGTGTTACAATTTTTCAAATAGCTTTAAGTGGAAGTGACTGTCCAAAAATTTGTGTAATACGAAATTCATTTGTAAAGCTTTTTATAATTTCATATCAATCTTATCTCTTTTAGGGAACATCACAGAAGACTTTTGTACGCCATAGTGCGGTTATCGCTCTAGTTAAAATTAACAATAATAAAATTCCAGCGTTTCCAAGATTTATTTCCTTGAAGTCGGGGATTTATGCCAATAAGCCACAAATACTTGCAGCCCTTAAGAGAATATTCGATAAGAAATCCAACAGTCATGAAAAAACAAAATTGTGTGATCAATTTTATGCCACCTTGTATAATAATTTCTTCGAAAAACCCGGTAAATAGCCCGAGAGAGCACACTTCACTTTCAGAGGTTGACTGCAAAAGTCAGCGAAGAGAGTGATTTTTTTCGGTTTACTCGATCAATATAAAAATTTTAGCTTTTAATACCTCAAAAATGGATTAAACAGTAACTGATTGCTGATGAGTGCGCTGTTTTCCTCAGCATCATATCCCTGGCGCTGCCTGATTTGTGGTTATTCCTTAAATTAAGAACAATTTAAAGAGAATAGCTTTCAGTGCTGATTCAGTGATAATTAATATTAGGGGCTGTAACGGTTATGACTTTTATTAAAAAATTTACATTGTAATAGTTATTTGTTGAAACTTATTTTTTGCTCAGAAAATAGTCGATATATCTTGAGTTGTATTTATTGCTCATAAAATAGAACTTAATGTGTGTGAAAAACCCCCTCAAATAAAGATTTGTTTTCTGAGCAATAAATAAACTGAAGGAATACGATTATTTTCTGAACAAAATAAACAACTCGAAAAATAACGAATAAAATTGTTTTTTTTTTTGTTGTAAATAAATCAAAAAATAAAATTCAGTATTTTGCTTTAATCTTTATGCACGGAACATTTCTTTTTAAGAATGATTTTTTGAGTAACGATCAAGTTTTTCAATTTGACATTTTTGTTAAAAGCCACCTTTCCTACAAAAGCGCTGGGCAATAGAGAAATAATTCTATTCACAAGCTGATGACTACCGAGCTTATGGTACCGTTATGCATACTTATGTTTTTATAATCCATGATATATCACTTAGAACACACATACGCGCTATAATAATAATAATTTGGACTTACATCATAGCTGAACTTCTACTACAATTTATAGTGTGCGTCTTATTATTGTAACACAAATTGCGGCACCTACACTTTAACGCCGATTCCGAACAGCAAATCATTTTTCTGCGAAGTTCTTTTCATGCCAGAAATAAACTCGAAGGTTTGTCATTGCCTGCCGAGGGGTGGCTGACGGCTATACGATAAAAACTTTTCTATAATTTTTAATTTTATTTGCCTCGACCAGGATTCAAACCCATGCCCCGCCGAATGAAGCGCGCACACGCTGCACACTCGGCTACGGCGGTCGCCTATAGGTATACTATATTTGAAAAAAAGCATCAAAATTCATTAGATGGCACCGCAGTCGAGACTTCCGAAACACAATATTTATGGTTCAACTTTGTTCAAATCTAATAAGCTTTGTGCAGTTAAAAACAATGTCCCTTAGTCAAAGCCAAAATAAATGTGACTCCTAAATTAGGTTTGACTATTTTTGGCAGAGATTCCATTGGGAACTATGTCAAAAAATTGCTTCTAACTTTAGAGTCGACGGGACATTGTTTCTAAATTTAATAAAATCGGATTTTTAGGCTTAAAAATTCTTCGCGGATATCGACTAGTTGTTAGATAAATAAATTTCTCACTTTTCCACCAATTTGGCTGTTTTTTAATTCGATTTTGGTTGTTCAGCGAATCAAGATCAATGATTACCTATCAAGTTAATTTTTAGGTCGACTAGTTTCGTGTAACGCCGTTGTGATCTGATATTCATATCAAAAAAAGATTCGTTAAAGGTCTTGATCTCCTTGGAAGTTTTACATTAGCAACCTTCTACCAGGGTTCAACATCAGCCTGGGTTTTCTCATTATGCGCCGTCTACTAGAAATAATATTACAGGAAACATGTACTTGGAATATCTATCTTCCTTTGAATTCTACATTTAATAAATGTACTTCGAAAATTTTCAATTTAAGTGTACTTTACATAGCACAGTGACAATTTTCAATTCCGCTTTTCAATCAACGCATATCGCAGCTATCTGTGGAAAATCAAGGCAATAAGCAAAAGAATCTCAAGTACCAAGGGAGATCCACAGCTGCTAGCGCTGCACAGCCATCGCAACTAAATAGGTGTGTATGTATGTATGTGTGTATACTCGTATATATTCATATGTGATGGCACATCGTTTGCGATAGCTATGTGGCATGCGACATGCGCCAGACAACAATTTAATTACCTACTCATGCTGTTCAAAGTGAGTGCCACCAAAAACAGCAATATGAACAACACAAGAAGGTACAATTACACTAGGAGTTGATGTAGTAGATGCAATCAAATAAATGTGTATAAATGTAACGCACACACACACACACACACACACACACAGATACACACATATCTACAATTGGGTTTGTCTGTTAACAAACACACACAACACAATCTTGCATAATTTTGTACATATCCGCGCATAGAACTTGTGATGATGGCAAAATTATTGTGACAGTGCAAAAAGGTGTCGCTTGCCACCAATAATGTTCACACCACGTCAAAAAAATATCCGGCGAACATTTCGTGGAACCACCTAAGCCATGTAACCAAAACATATTTATGCTGGTGTTGCAGATGTATTATTTCTATATTTTTTACCCACTAAACCAAAGCATCCGAATTTGTCGGAAATCAAG
The DNA here is from genome assembly GCA_951828415.1 of Anomoia purmunda. Lineage (NCBI taxonomy): Eukaryota > Metazoa > Arthropoda > Insecta > Diptera > Tephritidae > Anomoia > Anomoia purmunda. The sequence continues at coordinate 181,307,853 of OX639993.1, forward strand.
CTGAATCTGAACAAACTGGAAATTCTTTCGATCTTACTTAAAGACCTCGTAACGAGTCCCATGCCGAGAGATTCGAATTCTTAGGAAATCAGATTAAATCTGACCAAAGTCGAAAGTCTTTCGATCTTTCTCAACTAGTCCTCACCGAACTTTCGGATATCAGACTTTTCTGAACAAAGTCAACAGTCTTTCGATCTATCTTAATGAATTCGTAACGAGTCCCCATACCGCATTCGCTTCGGAGATCAGACTGAATCTGAACAAAACCGAAAGTTTTTTGATCTTTCTTGATAAATTTGAATTTTCAGGAACTCAGACTGAACCTGAACAAATACGAAAGTCTTTGTATCATTTTGCCCATATGGATCGAATGTCCTGACCAAAATTTCGAATATTGAACTTTACTGAACAAAGCCGAAAGTTTTTCGATCTTACTTAACGAATTCGTAACAATTCTCCACTTAATTTTCGGACATCAGAAATTCTGAACAAAGTCGAAAATCTCTCGCTATGGCTTAACGAATTCGCAATAGTTTCGTAAGGACGAAGGGTAAACAAATTTTCGAATGCATAGAAAGTGAGAACGCAAAATAGGTAATTGTTGTGAGTAGAGAACTGAAATTAAAATAAGAATTATGGATAAAAATGTCGCGTCAGGCTCAGCATAAAAGCCCTAAAAGGCAGGCCAATAAAAATTATATTTGGAATACTAAAATTGAAGATCCTACAGAAAAAGTAAGAAAATATAAGAAAGTTTAGGGCTTTCTCATACGAAAAGAGGTGATTGAAGGTGAACCAATAACACGTGAAAGCAATAAAAATAATTTAAACGGTAAAATTTAAATGCTATCCTCATACAGGGATTCAGTGGAAGAAAATGAATCAGAAAAAAAGGAAAAGATCGCGAGAGTTTGAAAAGTTTTCTTATGTCTTGGATAATCAGATATGGAATTTCAATCCCACAAACGAACTTTTGAGACGATTCAAAGACGAAGGGCGCGATTTACCATGCGACGTGTGGACCCTGAAAGCAATTCCCAGAGTGCCAAACTTTGTTAGCATGGGTAGAGTGTCTTATTTCTACTACGGATTGAAGAATTGACTTACCGATTTTATTTATAAAACATTAGAGTTGAACTTTGTAATTGACGGATGGCAGTTATTTCCTTGAACAAGGCAAAGTGCTTGGCCAATAATGATGAATGTTTCTAAATTTCTAGAAGCGGTTTGGTGGGTGTTATGTAAATTCGTATTTAGAATAGGTGCGAATTTCCAAATCGAAACCAGAAACTTCAAATATATTTTTAGATTCTTTAATTTATGAGCTTAAGATGTTGGTAGAGCAAGATTCTTATGACGCGAGTATTTATTTTGAATGTTCAAAGTCACTCAAGTTTTCCAACTGATTGAAGAAAATAAAAAAAGCTTTACAGAAGAAAATCGCAGCGATATAGCGGTCTTCAAATGTCAATGCACATTCTGTTTCAAATTGCCTAGTCTTCTCATTACAGAAGTCAATGAGGTATGGGACTTTGAGACTCTCGTCTTGCAAGAGAAGAAATAAGACAAGAATTTGTAAATGAAGCTATAAATTGGCTATACCGAAGCGCAACATACTAAATAGTTGATATAAATAATGACAAGGTATGACGCGTGTTGCTGCTACGTTTTAAGAAAATTTGAATGCATCCGCGAAAGGATTAAGTCTATAAACTAATAACAATCTGTTCATATATTTTAACCAATCAGCATAATGAAGTTTCTTTTTGGTATCAATGGATAACGCAGTTTGATAAGCTATCAACAGATGACTGAAAAAATTAATGTTTGCCAACTTAAAATTAATATATATCAACAATTCTATCGTTTGTCGTTAAACCCCCAATTATTCAAAGTATAGAACTTTCAAGTATCGAAATCCTTCCTTATGCATCTAGATTCAGGCTTGGATAACATACCAAAAAGGAACTGTTCTAAAATTAAAACAACAAAAATATTCTTTAATGACGCCAAGGAAAAAGAAGCTAAACAATCAAAAAGAGCGAACACATAAGTGAATGGATTTTTATATGCCTAGTAAATTTAATAATATCAATATTTTTTACAAAAATAATAAATAAAAATTTACTTGTATGAATTATTAAAAATAATTTTAAAAAAATTTGATACAGACAAATTCGGTTCGATTTAGTAAAGACTGAATCATTACGGTATTTATTCACGAAGCCGCGTCAACCGTCTCATACGAAATTCTTGACAATTACGTTATGAAAATCGTTTCCAATTTCGAAAAAATGTTTAGGCCCGACTACAACGGTAAACAAGTAAAAACAGCGCTGTCTTCGGCTATGCCGAAGGCTTCATACCTTTCATGAATGGAAGAATAGTAAAAAACGTGTTATTGTATTACAATTTCGTATTACCTATAGTTAAAAGCGAAAATTTCCTTCAAATCAATAAAAATAATTCTAGTAAAGGCATTGTTATAAATTATTTAATGCTTTTCCTTATGTAATTAAAAAGAACTATGTTTTAAGAAGGGAATGGTTTTTGAATATTTTTAATATCGTATCGACGCTTGATATTCAACATTTAAAAAATACAAATAATTAAGTATTAATATGTAAGACCTACATATGTCGGTCTTTGAAAACAGTTATCAGATCCGTAAATAGTTCCCAAACGTTTAACGCTATGATTCATGTGATATTGCGCTGAGCTTATTACTTTTCGCAATAAATATTTGTCCTGAATTTATCTTGCCGATTTACACTGTGAACTCCGATCTTGATGAATACTAATATATATCTAATAATGGTTGATGTTTGTGCAAAATTTCAAGCCTTTAGCTGTTTAAATGGAGGAGTTATGGTGCAAAATGCAATATCTGAACAATCGGTTGTATGGGAGCTATAAGTTATATTTCTCCGATCTTCATGATTTTCAATACTGATACGTAGCTAATAATGGCTGATATTTCTGCAAAATTTCAAGCCTTTAGCTGCTTAAATGGAGGAGTTATGGCGCAAAATTCAATATCTGAATAATCGGTTGTATTATATGTTATAGTCACCCGATCTGGCCGGTTCCGACAAATGTTTAATCATTTGTACAACGACACCTGCTCACCAAATTTCATCAAAATAGCTCTAAAATTGAGGGACTAGTTTGCGTTCAAACAGACGGACAGACGGACAGACAGACGGACATGGCTAAATCGACTCAGCTCATCGTCCTGATCATTTAGGTATACTTTTTGATGGGTATATCTCTTCTCCTTCTGGCACTTACAAACATCGGACCAAACTTAATATACCATTTCATTCTCATGAAAGGTATAAAAATTGAAACAAATTGTTTAGTGGGTTTACTTATTTTAAGCATTTAAGATTCTATAAGTGTGTGTGTGCATGGGTGTATGTCGATTTAGCTGACGTTTGAACACGTGTAACAATTTAATCTCTTGAGACTCGTCCCATCAACGAATGTGAATGTGAAGGCCAAAGTGACCCAGGAGAGTAACAGGCGTTGAGTGTTCTACTATGTGTGGGGTCTGGGCTATAAAACAATTTTTAGATCAGTGTACATACATATTTAGGTACATACATACATATGTACACAAGTGCAGGTAAGCGCTTTATCTACCTTCAAGTCCAAATGACGCCATCAAGTCGGCAAGGCAAACAATGCTGGCAATGAACCAATTCGCCAAATGAGCCTACTGGGACTTTTCCTAAATGCCACGAAATACAATCAATTTTTCTTTTGTCACTTCCAAGCATAGGAAATAGCATTCATATGTATTTTTATACTAAACATATGTACATACGTACATATAAACATGTGCCACTTTAAATCTGAGTACATATATATATAGTATATCGTGCTGACAGTTGAAAGTGTCACGCGACAATAAAAATGTGAAAAATTAAAACATTTCAGCACATAATTGGCAATATATGTACGTATGTATGTACAAAGCGTTGCTAAGAAATTTTAATTGAAATTAAAACCAAGCATTTTAATTTGGAAATTTCCAGTGAAGTACAAAAAAGCGAAAGTAGAAGAACAAAAAATAAGGAGAAGGCTGATTAATATAAGATGAGTGCAAATTTTCGATGCGAGTGTTCGAATGTCTTGAAGTCATTTAAAACAATTGAACAGCAAAGTGCCTTCATGCAGTAAGAAAAAAATACGAATACAACTGAACTCAAAATGTGGTACGTCATTAAAGGTTTACTCACTAGTATCATTCGAGTTTTGACACTCCCCTACCAAAGGTTGTTGTCATGTTACCTAAGCAACAACTCACATGAACATCATACGAAATGCAAATTTTAATGTTGTATTTATAGATAATATACATAGACATGTTTGCTCAACAAATTTTGCTTTTACTCCAATTTGCGATTTTGCCAAGAGGGAGCGAGAGAGCTCCTTATTCTGCAAACATTGAATTATACAGCTCCACAATAAAAAAAAAAGCTTCTTTTGAGCAGACCGTGTTTAATACATATTTTTGGGGTTAGTTAATCCAAATCTTAGGTAAGTTTGGCGCCATCGCTTCAAGTTTTTTCATAACCTCAAACAAACAGCAAAGAAAATCGAAAAATATATAATTTTCACTGCAACTAATAGGAGTTGTAAAAACTGAATAATACAAATTTTCTTATTGCTTCCCTGCTGAAATAAATCCAATAAAAATGATATATACTCATATTAGTTCAGCAGGGACACCCAATTCAGATATCGTAGCATATAGCCAACTTCTGGTGTGTGTCAATCCTCTACTCACGGGTATTTTCCAATACTTGGTGTATTGTGAATATCGGGTTGATTGTAGATTTAACAGGTCTAAAGCCACACTGATAAGGCCCAATCAGTTCGTTGATGGCTATCCTCAGTCTTTCACACAATACCCTAGATAAACATTTTTATATGAAATTATAACTCTTCTTGTAGATTGAACAGAGTACATTTAAATTTCTATCGGCGGGCATGTATTCGTCCGACCATATTCTGCAAATAAGCCATTCTTGAATAGCTCAGCTGGTAATCCATCAGTGATTTATTGTTCTTCGTTATTACTATCCGCGTTGTTGCTATCTGAATTTCATCGAGCTCGGGTGACGGGGTGGGATTTCGGACATCAGTCAACAGGTCGCCGTTTTTATTCTTACAGGAATTTACCATGGTCTTAAAACCTTCTATAAATCACCGCACAGTTTCGTATAATTTTCGGCCACTTGTCCTGACGGCTAGCACCTCAAGCTCTTCACACTCACGTATTTCGGTCTCTCTATTCTTTCTGCGCGCAAAAGTCTCTCTTCCTTTCTCAACTCCCGGTAGCGCTCCCACATAGCTCGTGTTGCGCCCAGTCGTAGCGTGGCCCTGAAGGCAGCGTCTTTCGTTTCTGTGGAGGCGCGACATTCATCATCGTCAGATTTGTTCTTTCGGGCTCACTGTAATCTAAGAACTTGCTCAGCGAAGCTTCGTAGATAATCAGAAATTCGCTCCTAGTCCTCGCAACTGCCGGTTTGTATCGAAGTGCTTTTAGTGAGCAGGTGTGCAAGTCGAGTGGTGAAGTTTATAGGTGTATGTTGCTATTGCAGATTTCCTATGTTAAGCTCTGTCCTTGGAGTGTACGTACCCCTAATAATCTGGCAGCGTGTCTTTCGTCTATTGCAATATGATCGACTTGGTTTCACATTTTTCACGTTTTTCTGGAGACAGCCAAATCGCTCTGTGGATCTTCCTGTTCTGAAACCTAAATTACGTGTTCGGTGAACATATTTGGTATTACATGATAAGTGAATGTATCGCTTCTATCGTAATTTGGTATTATGAGTTCAGTTTACAGCAACAATTTGTTTACGATAGCAATTCCAACAATTTCTATTTGTTGCTGTGATATTATTAATAAAAGTTAGCTTAATGGGATATTTAAAGTAAGCATTAATGCAGCATATGTATATATATATACAAGGTGGCGCAAAAGTAATCCTCCTATCAGAAAACGCTATAAATTTTGCGATTGGCCCCTAATGTCAGTTCTGTTTCGACATTTGTGTAGTAAACACATGCGAAATACACGTTAATAAACAATTTTACGCTACACTGCTCCAGAACGCGGAATATTGCGGTGACTTTGGCACAACGTGAATTTCGTCGCAGATTTCCTGGCCGTGCAACGCCTACTGGTGAAACACTGCGACGTTTAGCCGCTCGCCTCGAAGAGACTGGCACAACACGAGACGCTGCCAGGCGTGGCAGACTCCGGAGTAGCCGTTCTGCAGAGAATATTGCTGCTGTAGCCGAGGATGTCATGGAAGCGCCGTCGACATCGACCAGACGACGTGCCACGCAAATGGGTATCAGTCGACGGTCTTTACAGCGAATTTTGGTACAAGATTTGAAGATGTTTCCGTACAAAGTCCAGACGGTGCATCAGCTGTTAGCTGCTGACCGCCAATCGCGTCTAACATACGCTCAAGCCATCCTTAATCACCACCAAGAGGAAGATGATTTTTCATCAAAAATAATCATAAGTGATGAGGCCCATTTCCATCTTAGCGGGTACGTAAATAAGCAAAATTTACGCTTCTGGGGCACTGAAAATCCGCATGTAATCCACGAAGAGCTATTACACCCGCTAAAAGTTACTGTATGGTGTGCTGTTTTCGCTGGAGGAGTCATCGGACCTTTTTTCTTCGAAGACGTCGCGGGCCAAACGGTTACTGTGAATGGTGAGCGCTACAGAGCAATGATCAACGAGTTCTTTTTGCCGCAACTTGATGAATTGGGATTGGAAAACATGTGGTTCCAACAGGACGGTGCAACGGCACCGACTGCACGTGCCACAACCGATATGCTGAAGGATGAATTTCCCGGGCGCCTAATCTCCCGTTTTGGCGATTTGCACTGGCCAGCAAGATCGCCTGATTTGACCGCTCCAGACTTCTTTTTGTGGGGCTTTTTGAGGTCGCGGGTTTATGTCAAGAAGCCTCAGACTCTTGCAGCTCTTAAAGAGAATATCCGTCAAGAATGTGAGGACCTATCGCCGGAAGTTTTGGCCAAAGTGATGGAAAATGCCATTACAAGGGCTCAAATGACAATCAACTGTGGCGGCGGCCATTTACATGACATCAAATTCTCGACTTGATGTAAAAAAAATTAAAAGACCAAATAAAAATAATCCACAAGAAGAATCAAAGTTTTTCATTTTTTTTTAAATTACAGCCAAAAAACATCGGAAGTTTACTTTTGCGCCACCTTGTATATGTTTGTACGTAATAAAATATTTGTGAAACTATAAAAGAAAAAAACTTCAACTTTCATTTACAGACAAACGAAACTAAACACATCATAGAAATCAAAGGAAAGAATGTAAGTAAAAGCCATGAATTAAATAAAAATAAATGCTTTCCTAAAAAAATTGTTTCTATATTCTAAGACACACTTCAACAAATTTAACCAGCAAAGGAAATTATCATGGACGATTTTATGAAGGAGCAAAGCAACTGCTTTAAGATTTTCCAAATAAAATAATCAAAGCTTACTTAAAATGTTTTATAATTTTTTGTACAAACATTGAAATGAATCTAGGAATTTGTGCGCCCTGTGAAAAAATACTACTATCTCGTAGTTCCAATATTATCGTACATACGATCAGTCACGTAAATTATTTTTTCCTGATTGCCGTTTCGTTCACTGAACATGTAATTCGATCCCTCGTGTTACAGGTTAGTACTATGATTCAAGTGGCCGCAAAGTTGATCAGTCGCAGTTTGTTAGTGGAGGGTTCGTCGTGGAAACTGAATTTTCCGATAGTCAAAGCTAAAGAAGTTTATTTATCTTGTGAGTAAAAATTCATCAAAGTTGCAAAACAATACTTTTTTGATGTGACAGTACGGCCTGAGCAATTTACGAAAACTATAAACGTCAATAAGCTCAGTTTTTATGTTAAAAAAAATTCCAAGTGAAACTAAGTTCCTCTTTCCCCTTTAAGTATAAAATTCGCTTTATTTTAATTAAAAAACCGTGATTTCTTTAATTCAATTTTCAACTTTTCTTCTTCGAAGCACCATGCCACCGCCTTTAGTCAACCAGAAACCAACAACGCCACAAGCATGCGATTGCTGCCACCACAACAACAACAAACCCAACCACATGTCGCCCTGACAATACCCGCGATCACAACAATGCCATTCTCTGTGTGTGTATGTGTTTATTGTACTTTTATTTGTTTGGTTGTGTTTTTCTTTTCGTTTTCGTAGGATTGGCTTGATGCTGCTGCGGCTGCTGCTGCTGCTGCTTATCTGCATTCAGCCGGCATGTCTGGCAGGGCTGCAATTATAGTGGCTAAAATAACTGCATATGAAGTCATAAACACATACGGACATACATTGGCACATATTTGTATTCACATACATATGTATGTACACATGTAGGAAATTAGTACGATTTCGCCAACACAAAAAGCCACAGCGCTGGCCACACGCTTCACTTGAGCTAGTCGGTAACTCTCCCAGTTTGCTCTAACCCTATTCATCTTATTCGAATTGTGTTATAGTTCATCTAGCGCATATGTACATTTGTATGTGTGTGTGTCTGTGTGTGTGTGGATGTAAGTAAATTAGTATGAGTATATACGAAATAAAAGAATTCGTATTCATAATTTCTTCTCTTAATACACAACATTATAAAAAAAAAGCATATAGAGCTATTGTTCGATATGTGCAAGTATGTGTGTGGGATGTCTGGTTGGGATAGTGAGACGGTTGCTTCAATTGGCTGTCATCTGTCTGCTTCGCGGCTGATTCGCGCATTAAAAGCGTTTTAAATTGCTTTCGCTTTTTTGCATTATAATTGAATGTTGGTTGCAATTTTTTTTTTTTTTAACTCCACCCGCCAGTCGTTTCACCAACTTAGGGCTGTCACGCCAACCACAATCGTTTTGTATGTTTCCAATTAGCTGCCCGTAAATATTGCGTTGTTTTTGATTTTTTTTTGTCTCTGGCTTAACTAGAAAGTACAAGATAATTGTTTCTATTCATATTGTGAATATCATCCCTGCAGAGAAGGCCTGAGTTGAGGGAAGACGTTTTTGATTGGCAATTGGTGTTAATTTTACCCAATAGGAATATGTTTGGAAGTGATTCGAGATCACAATATACTTTACATATGTGTTGCTAGACATTAGCGAATGGTGTTCGATATTAACTTCAAAATTATAGAATATTTTAGATATAAACCAGAGAATAACTAATCGCTTAGAGACTCGAGATTAATGGAAAAGTGGTTTTAGATGTTAACTTAAGAAAATGATATGATATCTCAATGATGTATTTCTTATAGTATCCGAAATTGAAAATTAAGCTTGAAGTTTACACTTTTATCCAGGGTTTCCGCTCTATAATAGGAATTTTTGATTAAACAGCAGATTGTTGACAATTTCCCAGTCGTAAACCTATGAAAAGCGTTGCCCCGTCGGGCATTTTTAGGAAGGTAATTTTCACTCGCATATTGGGCGTTATTTACGAAATGGAAGGTTTTATGCAATTCGAAAACTTATCAATGAAAACGTTTTGTTTTAAGAATTAATTAATGGAATTTTCATAAAACTTTTAAAAGGGTAGCCGAAGATGTTCAAAGACACAAGTTCAAGGATGCTTGGCAGGCCTTTAACAAATTCTTTGAGATAATTATAATAAAAATAGAAGTTCCTTCCTTTCAATCTATTATGCTGCCATTCAAAAAAAAAAAAAAACATTTCCTGACATTTCCAATTACCTACTATTTGTTCTGAAACAGTTTTCGCTAAAAAAAACCGGTAAAGAATTTCCTCAGCCAAATTAGGGTTTATTTAATACTAATTTTTGCGAGCAATTGGAATCCGCGGTTAATAGATCCCAATTAATTTTGGCAAACTTTTTTGACCTATACCAAAAAAAAACTCAGCCAGTCCCCCTTCTGAAAGTAAATTAACGGCGTAAAATTTGGACTATTTCCAGCAGATGTTATGCATCCAAAACAACGTTTATCGTTCAAAAACATTATGGTCATGGCAGAAGCGTTAATCTTATATATAAAAATGAATGCAAGTCCTTTAAAGGTCTCCAAAGTACTCAAACGATTTTTATGACATTTTTACAGTAGGTGTATGTGGTCCAAACGTAAGTTATATATAGGTTTTATAAAAATTGAATTTGTTTTTTATCTGCAATTATTCGGCGCAGATGAATGACATCTGGGTATATAAATGCTCATGTCTTATAGATCAAACTGTGTATTATTTCGGAAAAGTGGGCGGTGCCATCTCTTTCTAAATAAATTATTTATTTATGGTAAATTGTGATTAGAAATGCAAAGTGTCCTATTGCTTCATTCTCAAACCCAATTTTGTCTATCAAATTTGGGTAAATTACCCTGTATAGTTAATAAATATTGGGGTGTTTTTTTTATTTTTGTACTTCACCGTTATTTTTAAAATTTTTGAAAGTTAATTTATTGACTTGAAATGCAAGATGTGCACCAAATATGGTGGAGTTTGGTAGCATAGTTTTTGAGATATACATACAAATGTACCTATTTGCTCGAAAATGAGCGGTGCCGCGCCTATTACCAAAATTTCTTATTCCGTCTATTTGCGTATTTAACCTCATTCTAATTAATAAATTTGAACAAACTCTTTCTATTAGTTACTTAAATGTCGCGTTGTTTTTATTTTTGGAAATTGCCCTTATATGAGAGGTGGACGCAGGTTTCGGCGGATTGGTAAATGTTGTAGACTTTGGCAGCATGGTTTTGGAAATATATTTATTTCCACTAAAGCAGTTGGCGCCACGCCCATTTTCAAATTTGGTAAATTATCGTTATATAAAAGGTGGGCGTAGTTTTTATCCGATTTTAAAAGTTTTCGAAATTTTGCGTACCAATTTAAAATACATAATCTGTACCAAAGGCGAAGGAGATTGGTCAAGCAATTTCGAAGATATAACTTTTTCTCGTAAAGTGGGCGGAGCAACGCTTCACTGCTTACCGAGATATCGCATTTTTTTTGAGTTTCACAAAACACCGTTATGTGAGCGTGCACGGACAGACGAACAGACAGACATGGCTTAATCAATTTCGCTATTCCTAGGCCTGCCGCATAAAAAGTTCGCGCATGAAACGCTATGTCGCCTCTCTTGTTCAATTCGCTGATATCGGTGATATTGGGAGTCGCGATTATTTTCTTTATCATCGTCGACAGCAGAGAAAACCAATAATCAAAATTATTTTTAATATTCGGATTCAATGTCAATTCCGCTTTTCAGGGAAACGGTTGAAATAAATGCTTATTCCTCGACCGGAAAGTTATTCGTCGCTGCTCCACAGTGAATAATAGAGCAACAGGTCATTTCACCGTCTCTCAGAATTGCTCAGACTAACTAATCCCTCGAATAAGTTGGATTAGCGGCTTTTCAATAATTTGACCGTTAATAGTTTGATGCTTACATCAGATATTTAGGAGCTCGATACGAGGCCGAGTTTTCCCACTACTATTTAAGGCACTACTATTTGAGGTAAGTCTAATGTATTTGGAGTCACAGCTTTATGCCGACTACGAGGGGCGACTTTTCCGGTTTCGAATAAATTAAGGAACCATAATCAAATTTTTCCTAAAGTTAGTCGGGAGATCAACTGAAAAAAAAATTGTTCAGCGAGAGATAAATCTCGACTATTTTCTTAAATATTTATTAATTATTGAAGCTTCGTTAATTGTTTGTTTTTTTTTTTTAAGATTTATTTTACATGTTGTATTTTTTACGTTGGTTGATAACAATTATTGTGCAGCGGATAGTTTACATTGCTTGAAAATAAATATTTCATCATTACCACAATCTGTGTCTTTATCTTTCAGTTTATCTGCATTTTTTATTTTCACCTCCATCATTTCCATCAATATCAGAAATTTGCAAATTTTATCATATCTAAATTTTTATTTATTTATTTCAAATCGAATTATAATATAATGGAACTTCGGCAAGTACACGACAAATTTCACAATTAGATCAAATTTTTATCGATTTAATAAAAAAAAAACTCGTGAACTTAAAAGCGCGAGTTGAAAGAAAAACTTATTAACCGACTTCATAAAGATATAGAGAGGTAAACATGGGAGTAGTAGTGATACTAGTAGTAACAGGGTTAGTAGTACTTAGTACTTAATTGACGATATAACCGCTAAAGCGATTTTGGCCGAACTTCTCCTACAATTTGTGGTGTGCGTCTTGATGTTGTAACACAAATTGAGGGACCTACAGTTTTACGCCGACTCCTAACGGCGAATACTTTTTGTGAGAAGTTTCTTCTTCTTGGCAATGCTTAGAAGTAGCGTTGGTAAAAATAGTAGTCGATATTAGTGAAGTTAGTAGTAGTACTTAGTAGTAGAATTATTAAAATAGTAGTAGTAAAAATTGTAGTAGCATTAGTAAAAATAGTAGTAGATGTTAGTGAAATTAGTAGTAGTAATTATTAGTAGAATTATTCAAATAGTAGTAGGCATTAGTGAAATTAGTAGAAGTAATTAGTAGTAGAATTAGTGAAATAAGTAGAAGTAATTAGTAGTAGAATTATTAAAATAGTAGTAGTAATTAGTAGTAGAATTATTAAAATAGTAGTAGTAATTAATAATAGAATTATTAAAATAGTAGTAGTAAAAATTGTAGTAGCATTGGTAAAAATAGTAGTAGATATTAGCGAAATTAGCAGTAGTAATTGGTAGTAGAATTCTTAAGATGGTAGTAGTAAAAATTGTAGTAGAATTAGTAAAAATAGTAGTAGATATTAGTGAAATTAGTAGTAGTAATTATTAGTAGAATTATTCAAATATTAGTAGACATTAGTGAAATTAGTAGAAGTAATTAGTAGTAGAATTATTGAAATAGTAGTAGTAATTAGTAGTAAAATTATTCAAATAGTAGTAGAAGTAATTAGTAGTAGAATTATTAAAATAGTAGTTGTAATTAGTAGTAGAATTATTAAAATAGTAGTAGTAAAAATTGTAGTAACATTGGTAAAAATAGTAGTAGATATTAGTGAAATTAGAGTAGTAATTAGTAGTAGAATTCTTAAAATGGTAGTAGTAAAAATTGTAGTAGTATTAGTAAAAGTAGTAGTAGATATTAGTGAAATTAGTACCTAGTAGTAATTATTAGTAGAATTATTCAAATAGTAGTAGACATTAGTGAAATTAGTAGAAGTAATTAGTAGTAGAATTATTGAAATAGTAGTAGTAATTAGTAGTAGAATTATTCAAATAGTAGTAGTAGTAATTAGCAGTAGAATTATTAAAATAGTAGTAGTAATTAGTAGTAGAATTATTAAAATAGTAGTAGTAAAAATTGTAGTAACATTGGTAAAAATAGTAGTAGATATTAGTGAAATTAGAGTAGTAATTAGTAGTAGAATTCTTAAAATGGTAGTAGTAAAAATTGTAGTAGTATTAGTAAAAGTAGTAGTATGGAGTATTAAAAACATTAGTAGGAATAGGTGGTAGTAGCAGTTGTAGTCGTAGTTTCAGTAAATAGTAGTTTGTAGTAGTAGTAGGTAGTAATAGTACAAGTTTGTTCAAGTAATTAGTAGTAGTGGCAGTTAGTAATATTATAGAAGTTGTAAAAGTAGTGGTAGTAATATATTATAGTAATCTGTAGTAGTAGCAGAAGTAGGAGTAGTAGTAGTTATTGTGGTGAAGCAGTTCCGATCTACTGATCTACTGATAACAAAATATCTAGTCCGAAAATAGTGCCGAAACGGTCCAGAACTTGTATTACAACTCCTGTACAAAAAAAATCCCTCTCATGCAGCTAAAGAAGTTTTACTTAAAAAATAATAGATTTATAAAGATATTGCAGAATGTTTTGGTTTTTAATTTTGTTGGTAAAATAATCTATTGGGGAAATATTAAACAGTTAAATCTGCAATTATTAATGTGCAGTTTTTTCAAAGAAGAAGCGAATGTTATTTTAGTGATTAAGTTGTTACCTTTATATGAACACGAACTCTGATTTAATAAATGAATGGGTTCGGAATGGCGACAAACTCCGACTTAGACAGCCACATATAAAATTCGCTATTGGAAAGTGAGATGTCGTCAATTAATGAATATTTCCAATCTGTTAAATAAAAAACATTGATCCCTTTGCAACCACTATCCCTACGAGGCCTTTCAATGAATATTCATATGTTTTGTATCTACATTTGAACGTCGCGTTTTATTGAAAGTTTTGCTTGTATGTTAGCTTGCGAACAATGCAATCATCTTGTTTAGCAACATGCCAAGCAAGCTGTCGAATAGTCGAAAACAACCAAGAGAACGCACACAAATACGAACAGACACATACACACATACACACATACATACGTACGTACATATCGTCAACATTTCACGCTGACAGACATTGACAATGCCATTCTTAATTCTTAATTAATTTGCTGTGTAACATTTGGCTTGATTGCTGCACGTTGCAGGCAATTTAGAAATCATATCCGTAAAGGGATTTGTGCCATGGCGACAACAAGTGGTTTTTGCACTCACTATGTACGCGTACAAAAATTAATGCACTGATGAAGTACTTTTGCGGTTTCCCTATGCATAATTGTTTAGTTCATATATTTGATTGTGTTGCAATTTTCTAAGTATTGAGAAGTTAAACGATTCCATGAAAGATTTAGCTTTTGTTATTTCTGTGATCGAAAGTGATGAGTTTGTTATGAAGAATTTAAATAGTTGATCATATACGCAACTTTGTTAGTTAACTTTGTTTCATACCCTCAAGCTGTATTATCATTTCATCATATCATAATCGAAATATGGCAAATTTTTGTTAGCGGTATCTTCATCTTCTCCGGCGACACTTCGGATGTCAACATTTAGCAAATTGGAGAAATGTTCCCTCCACAATTTGAGAGTCTTACCGGAGTTTTCCGCGGTCTTAACACCTTCGGCTTGTTACAGTACCTTCTGGTATAAAATTTTCGGGCAATATACGAAATATTGATATTAAGCAAGATCGTATCAAAAAGTAAAGTTGGCCATATCCCTATATTTATAAATAGCCTCAAATTGTATAAAAAGTTGTTAAAACTTAAAAGTTGCTAGGCGTTTTGAGCCCCTTGTAAAAAGGTTTTCGTTAGAGAATGGCCTTTGCAGAGTAAATAGTGAAATTGTCATTCAAATTTATTTGTGTACGAATATGAAGCTCGTATGGTGGCTCAGCCGATTAAAATGTCAGTGCCAGTGGTTTAAATGCGAGTGGGATTAAAAAATGTATAGCTTACCAAACGTATCCTTTTAGTGGATTGCTTTCCCTGTCGATTTGTTCTTTATTTTCGCAGACGAACCTAAAACGGAAGAGTGAACAGTATTTATTAAATAAATCTTAAAATAATTAATAGAAATTTATGTGACGGAAATCAGTGCAATTTTTAAAGAAAAACTTCATATACGGCAAGTAAATATTTTTCAATATAGCGTAACGCAAGGTCGCGTCGATATCGACAAAGTCATCACATGTCGCTCATATGAGAAAAACCCACATACATATTGAGGTAGCGACATATTAAAGTACAGATAGATGTATGCAGTAAAAATTATCAAGTGCTAAAACTCTATTACTTTTCACTAATTATTTACATTTTTAGTTAGTTAGGAGGTCATGCAGAATAATCCAAAAACGTTAGCTGTCAAAAGTTTGACGTTCGTTTATCAAATTCAAAAAAGGAAACATTTAAGTGTGCCGGAGTTGAGTGTCGGTTCTACGAAAAAATTCCAATTAATTAATAATAATAATTATAAAAATTCAGGGATAGTTATTTTTTATGCAATATTTAAATAAATAAATACTGTCATTTAACTTGATTATATCAAATGGATTGTTTCGATCTTTAATTTACTTTAAAATAGGCAATACATATAAATAGTTAATAAATAATCAGTTTACCTTTAGTAAAAAGGTCAATCTGTGACAAAGGTCAATTTGTGCCAAACAATAGTTAATATTTCGGTACTACTATCGGACTGAATATTTCTCGCCCAATTCTGGACCTATCCGTAGAAGTTCGGGACTGCTTCACCACAACAACTAGTACTACTCCTAATTCTACTACTACTACTAATTACTAGTACTATTACTACTCCTGCAACTTCAACTACTACTTCTTATATTACTGCAACTAATTACTACTACTGCAACTACTAATTAGTAAACCTACTTCTACTACTACTAACTACTTCTACTGCTATTTACTACTACTTTCACTACCATTACTACTGCTACTACTACTATTACTAATTCCTACTACTATTTTTACTAATGCTGCTTCTAATTTCTACCACTATTTTTACTAACTTCTGCAACTATTGCGCTACTACTTATTTCTACTACTATTTTTACTAATACTACTGCTCGATTTTCTTATTTCTCCTATTATTTCTACTACTGATTCTACTATTACCACAACTATTTCAACTAATGCTACTACTAATTACTCTTTTTACTAGATTCTACTGCTTTTTTACAAATTCTAGGTAGCTTGAAAACCATTTAGGACAACTTTCTTTTATCCCGGCATTATTTAACGCAGACAGGAGTTTTGTGTGCGATCGAGCGTCAAAAGCTTTACTAAAGTCTATAAACAGAGCTAAGGTATGGTGATGCTTCCTAAGGTTTTCATTAATTTTGCCAGCGAATCTCCCTTGTAATTGATTGATGTTCTGGTATTTTTGAAGTCCACATAAATTATTTTATATTTTGTTATAAATACAGTTAACCGGCTAACAATACCTTTTTCCATAATTTCTTCAATAGCCTGGAGGATAGTTATCGGTGGATAATTCCGAGGGTCAGATTTGATTCCGGCTTTGAAAATAGATCTTCTGACTGGTAACTTTAATGATTTAGTTACTGTGCACTGAGTAAGGCTAAACCTGACGAGATTTGCTATTACAGGGGTTATTACAGGGGCTATCACAGGCGCTATTATTCTAAGATCTTCTGGTCGAATTTCGTCAAATCCAGGACGCTTACTTTCGCCAAGGCTTTGTATGATGGTCAATATCTCATTGTCACTGGCTGAATATTGAAAATTTATATTTGAATTCTAATAAATACTATGGTAAGTAAAATAATTTGGTGCTTTTCCAAACACACTCTGATCTTTGACAGTGCTAGCGGATGATTTTGTTTGTCGTTATTAAGACCAAGAGCTTTTATGTTTGAACCTTCTAAATGTCTTCAAACTATTCAAGCAGATCCAAACTTTCTACTGATAGAGCGAGTTCAAACTGATCTCTGAAAATTTAGTTTGAGACACAGAGAGTTGTTTAAAATTCGTGAAAATAAAATTTGCTATAGAGGCAAATATCAGTTTCCCGCCCATAGTTCAAATGCATCTTTTACTTACTGTTTCTTATCGAACAAAATTTTAATTCTAATTCAAATTAAGGCAAAATTTTTGCATAAGTCGTTTTTCATTATTGCTCACCTTAAATGAGTCGACTGAAAATTTGTGCAAACTTGAAAATTAGAACTTGAGTTTATTTGGCCTTTACGAACGTGCGAAAACAATCGAGTTAATGGTCTTTGTCACTAAAACTAATTATTAATTTTAATTGTAATTATTTATACGTATTTGACTTCACTTGCTTCCGCACTTATCCCATGGCACAGCAGAATTAACTGGCATATTTCAGAAGATAAACTTTGGGTGCGTAATTTTTCTCTCAATATTTTCTAGAAAATGCCATTGACCAAACCAAAAAAAATTTGACTAAACTCGCGTAATCTATACAAGATTATTAAATTATTCTAAAGTACATAGCCAAAATATTTGGCGCGCATTTTGTCAAGCTACGCCAAGCGTAGCAACATTTTCATTAATTTCTAATCAACATTTGCCCTAACCAAGCGACCTCAGTGAACTTCCGCCGCTATTGAGTAGTCGAAGTACATAAAGCTGGAAAATTTTTATTGCGCAGAAGGGACAGAGAGACAGAGAGAGCAAATATAGCTCTGCACTTTCGCTCCAAGGATATTGGATGGCAACGGTGAAAGGTGGCAATTTAAAAAAAATTCTATGCATCACTTAATTTTTGGCAATTAAAGTAAACGTTCTGGTAGCGGCGCGTGTGGCAACTACTGCCAAACCACAAAGCTGCTGTTGCCGCTTTTGCAACTGCCGTTATTTCTACTGTTATTGCTGATGTTAATGCCCCTGTGCTAAATATTTGAATTATTTTTCGAGTGTTGGTGTTAGCTTTTGAGCATTCGTGTTGGTATTGTTTGTTGGGTTATTTTTTTTGTTACTGTTGTTGTTGGTGCAACTGCTGTGGCTGTCGCAACGCAACACTGACCAAGCCAACGATCAAAAACGAAACGTGGTCAGAAAGTTGGAACTAATTTTACTAAAAGCTTTTAGCGCTCTCCACTAGCACTAAGCAAAGGAAGCGGCAGCAACATCAGCATCAGCATCAACAGCAAAAACAACAACAACAAACACAACAACCATGGCAAGCATACTCAGAAAATAGAAGCACATATGGAGTGACCATCACAAAGCGGATAAATTGCATGAAAGGGAGAGGGAGTGAGTGAAAATCAAAAAGTATCTAGTATAACGAAGTGAAATGCATCATAATCAAATGAAGGGAATAATTGGAATGAAACGAAACGGAATGGTATATGGTATTTTTGGTACGGAATACAATCAATAAAAAATATACCAAAATACTATAGGTACTACATAAGTGAATTGAAGAAAATTATCAAACTAAAAGAAAACGACTTGTTTAAAAAAAAAACTGAAAAGTTAAAATGAAATGACGTGAAATTGAATAGTTCGATAACAAAACGGTGCGAAGTGAAATGAAATGAAACGAAATGATATGAAATAACATGAAAGTGAAATATATGAATTAAAATGACATCAAATAAAACAATATTTTTTTTGCAAAAGCATGAAGCAAAGCTAATTTATTAAGATTGTGATACTATGTTGTTGCATAGTAATAAAAAGAAAATAATTTTAAAATTTTGAACGGACAATCTACGATTATGAAATAACCGAAAAACTAGCTGTGAAAAAAAATAATATATTGCAAAAAAATATAAATATATAAAGGGAATAATGAGAATGGAACTTAACGGTATTAAATATAAAGGACTTGCACGAGAACAGAACGAAAGTTACAGAAAGCCATGAAATGAGACAGAGAGATAAGGTTTATTTTTTATAGCAATTTGTATGAAATAAAGTGTTTTAATATAAAACGCAGGAGATTCGATTTAATTGAGTTGAATTAGGAACGGAGTAATGCGATATCTATGTGATATTTATGAGACAAAATGGAAGGGTGTGAATTGAAATGAAATGAAGTTAACAAACAAAATATGAACATCTTACGAGTAAGTCAGAGATAAAGTTATTATAAGCAGAGACCGAAAATAATAGCTTTCTCTATGTAATAAAAGTCCGGGTCAAAATATTATTATAGAAGAAAGTTATCAATGTTGCTTTGATCCCAGGACAACCTGGGCAAGAATCCTGGATTCGTTTTATATTTTTAGCTTTTTGGGAAAAGTCCAATAATAACGGAAAAATCCGTACTTTTAATAAAATTAAAATATGTCGAAATATTTCTGAAGGCCGAAATAAAAGGCTTTTACTAATAATAAACAAACCGCTTATCCAAATTAAACCAATTTGCTATCAAATAAAAGTGGACTGAAAAAACTTTGAAACTTCGAAATACGTAATTCAAGGTTACTTTCAAGGCGAATCCATACAAAGTGGTGTTATAAATACAACGACGAAATTCCTATGTATTTTGTTTTTGTTTCTGCGTAAGAGTTGTCAAAATTTAAATACATTTTGTTTTTGCTTTTACGGCTTTTGTAAGCTCATACGCAAAAGCAAAAACAAAATACATGTAGGTAAATAAAAAAAAATCAAATCAACTGCTCTTATGCCATCACCTTCTATAAATTCGCCTTGGTTACTTTTTATTTATATATAATTTTTATAATTGAATAATATGTTATATGCCCAAATAAAAGTTTTTGTCAATTCATAAATAAAATGCAAACCTCAATTTGCCAAAGACGCAACTTTCATGAAAATTTTATAAAAAAAAACATTTGGGTTGGAAGCATCTTTAATTCTTGAATCATTTGCGAAGCAACTTATATTTTCCAGTCGGTGGCTTTTGTCATCAAACAGTATTAAACAGGGAAGATTTTTTTAGAATAACCAACCATTTTTACAGCCCGTTTGGTATACTATCCTCCAAAATGGGTTGGCGGCATAATAATTAACGTTCGTAGTTGTAGCTAACTAGACTACCAAATTACTATTTTATTGTAAATTTTTGGAGTTTTGTAAACAAAAACCTAATCTTATACGAAAACATCAAAATACCAACAAATAAAATCGATCGATAATTAAAAAAAAAGGTTTTATTGATCAAAAGAAAATAGCCAAGTAGCGAAATGTTAATATATATTTACATACATGCGAATGAAAAGCTAAATAATTTGAAAATAAAAAACAAGAAAATATTGT
>OX639993.1:181328656-181359620 GCA_951828415.1 Anomoia purmunda
TGTTGTTGTTGGTGAAACTGCTGTGGTTGTCGCAACGCAACACTGACCAAGCCAACGATCAAAAACGAAACGTGGTCAGAAAGTTGGAACTAATTTTACTAAAAGCTTTTAGCGCTCTCCACTAGCACTAAGCAAAGGAAGCGGCAGCAACATCAGCATCAGCATCAACAGCAAAAACAACAACAACAAACCCAACAACCATGGCAAGCATACTCAGAAAATAGAAGCACATATGGAGTGACCATCACAAAGCGGATAAATTGCATGAAAGGGAGAGGGAGTGAGTGCAAATCAAAAAGTATCTATAACGAAGTGAAATGTATCATAATCAAATGAAGGGAATAATTGGAATGAAACGAAACGGAATGGTATATGGTATTTTTGGTACGGAATACAATCAATAAAAAATATACCAAAATACTATAGGTACTACATAAGTGAATTGAAGAAAATTATCAAACTAAAGAAAACGACTTGTTTAAAAAAAACTGAAAAGTTAAAATGAAATGACGTGAAATTGAATAGTTCGATAACAAAACGGTGCGAAGTGAAATGAAATGAAACGAAATGATATGAAATAACATAAAAGTGAAATATATGAATTAAAATGACATCAAATAAAACAATATTTTTTTTTGCAAAAGCATGAAGCAAAGCTAATTTAATAAGATTGTGAACATAGTATGCATAGTAAATAATAAATAAAGAGAAAATAATTTTAAAATTTTGAACGGGCAATCCTAATCAACGATTATGAAATAACCGAAAAACACGCTGTGAAAAGAAATAATATGTTGCCAAAAAATATAAATATATAAAGGGAATAATGAGAATGGAACTTAACGGTATTAAATATAACGGTATTGCATGGGAATAGAATGAATGGTACAGAAAGCCATGAAATGAGCCAGAGAGATAAGGTTTATTTTTTATAGCAATTTGTATGAAATGAAGTGTTTTAATATAAAACGCAGGAGATTCGATTTAATTGAGTAGAATTAGGAACGGAGTAATGCGATATCTATGTGATATTTATGAGGCAAAATGGAAGGGTGTGAATTGAAATGAAATGAAGTTAACAAACAAAATATGAACATCTTACGAGTAAGTCAGAGATAAAGTTATTATAAGCAGAGACGAAAATAATAGCTTTCTCTATGTAATAAAAGTGCGGGTCAAAATATTATTATAGAAGAAAGTTATCAATCAATGTTCCTTTGATCCCAGGACAACCTGGGCAATAATCCTGGATTCGTTTTATATTTTTAGCTTTTTTGGGAAAAGTCCAATAATAACGGAAAAATCCGTACTTTTAATAAAATTAAAATATGTCGAAATATTTCTGAAGGCCGAAATAAAAGGCTTTTACTAATAATAAACAAACCGCTTATCCAAATTAAACCAATTTGCTATCAAATAAAAGTGGACTGAAAAAACTTTGAAACTTCGAAATACGTAATTCAAGGTTACTTTCAAGGCGAATCCATACAAAGTGGTGTTATAAATACAACGACGAAATTCCTATGTATTTTGTTTTTGTTTCTGCGTAAGAGTTGTCAAAATTTAAATACATTTTGTTTTTGCTGTTACGGCTTTTGTAAGCTCATACGCAAAAGCAAAAACAAAATACATGTAGGTAAATAAAAAAAAATCAAATCAACTGCTCTTATGCCATCACCTTCTATAAATTCGCCTTGGTTACTTTTTATTTATATATAATTTTTATAATTGAATAATATGTTATATGCCCAAATAAAAGTTTTTGTCAATTCATAAATAAAATGCAAACCTCAATTTGCCAAAGACGCAACTTTCATGAAAATTTTATAAAAAAAAACATTTGGGTTGGAAGCATCTTTAATTCTTGAATCATTTGCGAAGCAACTTATATTTTCCAGTCGGTGGCTTTTGTCATCAAACCGTATAAAACAGGAAGATTTTTTTAGAATAACCAACCATTTTTACAGCCCGTTTGGTATACTATCCTCCAAAATGGGTTGGCGGCATAATAATTAACGTTCGTAGTTGTAGCTAACTAGACTACCAAATTACTATTTTATTGTAAATTTTTGGAATCTTGTAAACAAAAACCTAATCTTATTCGAAAACATCAAAATGCTAACAAATAAAATCGATGGATAATTAAAGAAAAAGCTTTTAATGATCAAATGAAAATAGCCAAGTAGCAAAATTTTTAATATATATTTGTATATACGAATCTAAAGCTAAATAATTTGAAAATAAAAAACAAGAAAATATTGTAGAATTAGATTTACCAAATATGACCGAGTGAACGTGACATATTCTACACACATCCATTTTCAGGTACGATGTAGTTTGTTCAAACGTAAAATCAATTTGTATATTTATATATCACATATTAGTTTTTCATCATCAAATAAATTTGAGTATACTTATTTTGAGTATACTTATAGAAAAAGTGTTCATCATTTGACGAGATCTTTTTCTATTGCGAAATCAATGCATTTGACTTCTACATTGCTGAGGATTAAGATAAAAAAATTAAAAACATACTAAATAGGGTAGCAACAGGATTTTCGCTAATCGATTTTTGTGTTCAGGAAACCTCTGCCCAATGAGCTAAATAATCAAAAACATTTCATTTTACTGCATAAAAGGGAGAGCCAAAATCCAAATAATTTTTAAAAAACATGCTAGGGGCTAAAATAAAATCGGTTGAAAGCAAATTAAAAAAAAAAAAATAACCAGAACCTTTCTCCCCCTAAAACTAATTTTGGGTAGGCAATGGATGACCATAAAAGCAATAGTTAATACTGAGCTACGAAAATTTAAGCAGTGGGAAAAACCTATCATAAAGTACCAACAAGCCTTCGCCCAGATAAAGAATGAACACAAAAATTACACTTTTCTCTACTCAGATTGCTCCCAACTAAACAACATGACCGGATTCAGTGTTACTACTGAGACTGAAAACTTAATCGTATCCAACTTAGCCCCGTATAGCATAGTATATTCGGCATAACTAATAGCCATAATGTCTGCGGTTGAACTAATCAAAAACAAGAAAGGCAAATTTGTAGTTTATTCTAATTCACTCTCATCTCTTGACGCTATTTCCAATATTTCCAATATTGACAACAATGATCATAATCCTAGTATGATCCGGAAAATTCTAACTGAAAAACATCCAAAAATCCTCCTATTATGGTCCCCGGCTCATGCATTTATAAAAGGTAATGAGTTTGTCGACAACTCAGCAAAATATGCCAACAAAAATCCAGTATTAACAACAGCCAAACTAAATATTAACGACATAGTTAAATTTCTCAAGAATAAATTTCTAAACCGATATAATTCCGAGAACTGGCGTAAATGTTCCTCTTGTTACAAAGAACATAACACACAAAAACTATCCCTAAACCACTTCCTAACACTAAATACGGACCTTTAGCTATCTATAATGTATTGGGTTAAATTTACACGAGTTCGTTTGGGGCACTCAAAGCTCACCCATCTCCACCTCATGGATCACAACACCCCGACTATACGTAAATAGTCCAACTATGCTCCAATTTCCATAAAACACATCTTCGCTGATGGTCGCTTTTTCAATACTCATAGAAACCTCATCTTTCACAATAACGATCCAACCCAATCCTCATCCGATCCTACAACCGAAAATGTTCAAAAAATTATTTCATTTTTAAAAATTTCTAAACTTTACAATGAAATCTAACTTGAGCATATAAGTTAAAATTGCCATCGATAAAATATATAATAATATACACTATGTTAAAATTATATTTTAATAAGTACCTAATAATTACCTTATAAGAATTAGCTGAAGGCCTTAGCAGCCATGGTTTTCTTAACTAGGTTTATAATTTATAATTATAAGCCCCAGTTCGTAATAAACCAGAAGAAGATGTCAACACTGCTGGTAATACTCCTTATGCTAAACCTTTTTCATACACATTTATAAAAATATAGTACATAATAAAAATAAAAAAAACAATAATGTAAATTTTTGCATTGATATTGAACTGGCACCGAATTTTAAAATAAAATACATTTTTCTCGCATAAAATAAAACAAAATAATATAAAGTAAAATTAAATAAACTTTATTTGAGTAGAAAACTTAGATATACACCGGTATATAAAATGTAATGATGTTAATTTTCTAGCAATGAATGTAGTCCGCCGTAGGTGAGGGAGTGCGCGCTTCTACGACAAGTGCATTTCTGCCATGAAAAAACTTCTCGCAAAAATTATTTGCCGTTCGTAGTCGGCGTAAAACTGTAGGTCCACACAATTAGTCTTACAACATCAAGTCGCACACCACAAAATGTAGGAGAAATTCGGCAAAAAATCTAGCTAGAGTGTAAGCGCTTATTACTATTATTATTATTATTATTATTATTATTATTATTATTATTATTATTATTATTATTATTATTATTATTATTATTATTATTATTATTATTATTATTATTATTATTATTATTATTATTATTATTATTATTATTATTATTATTATTATTATTATTATTATGAATGCAGTCAAAGTTGGCTTAATCGAATTCCATGGAATGCTACAAAAGTTAAAGTCGTCAACCAAGGCTTCCTCCTGATGATTTTCCCAGTAGACCCCTTATGATGGATAAGTAAATAGATAGCCTAAACAATTTCACGGTTTTAGCTGCATAACGAAACCAAATATAATATAATTCCCTTTCACATAAATTCCAATATTTTGAACACACTCACAAATATTACGTATACGCACTGTACCATGTAAACATATTGGAATTTTTGTACTCTAATCAAGTTTATGTTACGAAATATTATTGGGCATATTTGCTTTGAATTTGCCATTACCGTTTCAAGTGAAATTGAAATACGGTGAATGAGGGGTAAGCCTATCATTTCTCTTAGCATTCTGTGTGTTCGCTTAACATTTTGGCAATTCAAATTAATTCCTGGAATCTCTATATAAATTGGTTCTATTTACGTTTAAAATCTAGATAGTGTGCTTGATACTTAAAACTTCAGGAATTTCTGGCGAAAACTTATCAATCGGCTGTATATGAGAACTCAATACAAATATGTAGTTGTGATTCAGAAATTCTTATACGTATGTATGTATGTATATAAAATTATGGTGTCACGGTATTTGGGGTGGAACTCTTCGGAAACTGCTCCACCAATTTTTATGAAATATTGTACGTTTATTTGATAGACATGAGAATAGGTAGTAAAGTATATTTTGCGCTTGGGATAGAGTTGCCATTAAAAAGTCAATTTTAATTAAAATATATACAAGTTATATGAAATATTATAATTTTTTCCTTTATCTCGGGGGGGGGGGGGGGGGGGGGGGGGGGGGGTGAATGTTGATACATATTTTTTTGGAGAGGGCTGGCACTTGTTTGAAAGGTCGAATTTATTTGAATTGTACACAAATTTTATGAAATATTAAAAATTCGGTGTCAAACGGTTCGTTTTGTTGAGGAGAATTTTTATAGATAGCTGTATTTTGGAGAGGGTTGCCACCTGTTTGAAACGTCAAATTTTATTAAGTTATACGCAAGCGTATAAAATATCAAAATACGAGTAGCACACGGTTTGTTTGGCTAAAAAAAAGTTTACATATTTTTTTTGCGGAGGTTGCCACCTGGTTGAAAAAAGGAATTAAATTTTATTAGTCACAAGTTAGATGGAATAGTAAAATATGGGTCGTCAAATTGCTCGTTTTGGTGATGAGGAGGTTAATAGCCTAGCTATATCTTACAAAGGTTGCCACTTAGTTGAAAAGTAAAATTTAATTTAATTATGCGCAAGTTACATAAAAATGGGTGTCAAAATATGCAAATATGGGTGACAAATAGTTCGATTCGCTGAAGAGAAAACGCAGAACATATAAAGGGTTGCCACATGCTTGGGAAGTCGAAATTAATTAAATTATGTTCAAGTTATATGAAATAGTATAATATGGATATGAAACGTTTTGGTTTGCTAAGGAAGGAATTTATATCTAGCTATATTTTATAGAAGGTTGCCACCTGCTTGGAAAGTCAAATTTAATTAAACACGAGTTATATAAAAAATAAAATATGGGTGAAAAACCATTCGATTTGCAAAGGGGAACTTTAAAGGTATGTTTTGAAGAGGGTTGCCACCTTTTTTAGAAATCAAATTTAATTAAGTTAGATACCAGGATTTAAAATATGAAAATATGTGTGCCAAATTTTCGAACAAAGTCTATACCAGTGCTTCTGAGAGGGTTGCCGCCAGCTATATGTAAACGCGTTGCCAAGTTTTGGAATTTTTTTTCCTATTAAATTTTAATTTTGTTTATAAATATATTCTTAACTCTACACATTTCAACAATTTTGTCCCATTTTTTGAAAATAATTTATACTGGGACATGAAAGTTTATAAATCCATTGTGTGTTCCATTATTACCAAAAAGTTAAAATTTCCGAAAGTATTAACACACTCCGGATTGGTTTTGGTTGTGTAATTGTATAGATTGAAATTTCCAAAAAATTTTCCCGTTTCTAACATCAGTTTTTTAGCACAAGGAGGATCTGCTGAGAAATTGTGATCAAAATTTCCAATAGTTGTGCAATTTCGTGGGCAAACTAAATATTTCAATATGAAATTTATTTTACTTTTTTGATGCGTGGAATGCACCTTTTTATTTATTTCGTAGTATCTAGATAGGAATAACAGTCCCTACATATTTCAAAGAGTTATATAAAAAAAGTACGAGCTAGTTAATTTATTAATTGAGTAGAGATTTGAAAGGGTCGTTAATAAATAAAAGGCACTCACTAAGTAATTAAAACATTGGATAAAGATTTAA
This sequence comes from Anomoia purmunda, assembly GCA_951828415.1. Classification (NCBI taxonomy): domain Eukaryota; kingdom Metazoa; phylum Arthropoda; class Insecta; order Diptera; family Tephritidae; genus Anomoia; species Anomoia purmunda. The sequence continues at coordinate 181,335,509 of OX639993.1, forward strand.
AATGGATTTCGGGTACGAGAAGTCTAAGGTGGAAGAACTTGAGAATAAGTAGAATTCTAAGATACCGCGGATAATTTGGAAATCAGTCAGTAGTTAGCTATATAGCTTTTATTCCCACTTTTTAATACAGGATTTATATGAGTAACCTTCCAGACGTCAATGAACTCTACAGTCGCTAGAGATTTGTTAAAAATTAATAAAAGAGGATAAACGAAAGCGGCACAGCTCTTCAGAAGGTAAAGGGACAAACCATCAATATCTGTTTGAGTTGCCGATTTTAATTGTCGGATGCCATCTATAGTTAAAGAAATCGTTTCAAATTAACTGCAGAATCATTTTCCGAACGATTATTTCTATTTTAATCAAGCTCAGATTCAAAATTAAACGTAAAGAAATCTGTAAACAGAATCGCGGCAACAAAAAATGCGGGAGCTTGTAGTTATATAACGTAGTCTTATGACTTTTTTCCATGAGTATTAGTTACCAGGTTTTTCTTCATTTTAAGTTAAAATGCTTTTTTAAACGAATTCTTATTTTGTTTCGAAAATGTAAAAGTTATAATTTGCATAAAAAATTAGGCTTTAAATTATTGTTATGAAAAAGTTCCATTTTTTAATCAACTTTTTTTTTTGATTCAGTTCACGACTGACAGTAAGATGTCGGCTTTTATGACGCCCTTTTAAGAGTAAAATTTTTTGTGTTGCATCTACATATATGAATGCACATATAAACAATTTCTTCATAAATATATACATACAAATAATCACAAGACTCATTGAAATTGCTATCACAAAACTTACACATGTACGTTCCCACAGATACCGCCAAACATTTAGAGGCCAATTATATAATTGGCTCAATTGAATTTAGCGTTGCACTTTGCTTCATCGCTTCGGCCTCTTAAACCAGGCCAGTGTTTAAACATCAACAGGGGATTTGAATAGCAGCAACATTGGGATTTCGGAAACGATGCGTATATATGTATATAGATATACGACTTTGACCGTAACAGCAATTAAGACAACAACAAAGTATATCTCCCCGATACAACAGCCATAAACCATAAGCACTGTTGCAACTACTAAATACAACAGCTACAGTTAAAGCCAAAAGTTAAACTCAAATTGGGACTGCAAAATTTGGTATATGCGTGTATGTGTGTGTGTATATTAAGGTGGTACATATTGTATTATTAAAAATTTGACAAAAATTTGAACTGGATCGAACCCTTGAACACTTTGAAGTTTGTGGAAACGATATTTGGACACAATGAAAAGAAAAATGCTCGTAGCTACTCAGAAGTCATTCCTAGAGAAGAAAACTAAAGCAACAACCCGCAATATCTTTGTATTTCCAATACTTTTCTAAACAACTTAAATGAACTTAATCTTCATCTGCAACCTCTAATGGGGTGCCTCTAGGAAAATAACTGAATTTTCTCGATAATTTACGAGCATAGATAACAGTGAAATCCCAAGTCGCAAAGCAAAAAAATTTTGTACCAGAAATAAACCTTTCTGTCCTGTTTCTAGGCATCAGTGAGCTGGCGATTTTCTACAACTTATTTATCGCTCGCTTTCTGCTCTAATGGCAATTCGAATAAATAACACTGCGACCAAGAAAACTAAGTTGTGGAAAAGACAAAAGTTATTTCAGTGGCATTTCGTCTACTACTGGCGAATTCAAAACTCGAGTGAGCGATGAGATTGTTGCGTCGAAATCAAAATATTGGCTGTTATTAGCGCAAATGATGGAGAAAAATCTGCAATGGAAAAGAAAAGGAAGCCATCTAGAAAGTGAAGAAGAATTTGAAGAAGGAACTGTAGAAAAAGAAGATAGTTCCGATGGCACTGCAGATATTGAAGGTGCTTTCCGTAGAAAATAAAAATCAGCGATTAATTCCGCTTTCGCGTTTCCGACAACAAGGCTTCAAATAGTAGCATTTATATGAGACTTTTTTTGTGGACATTTTCGTGAATAATTTCTGAAAATATATGGCGACCACATGAAGGATTGGCGATGGAAGCTAAGTAAACTCTAGAAAAATATTGAAAATATTTAAGAATAATAGCAGTTGCTCCCAAGAATGTAAGGAGAAAAAGACTGCGACTTCCACAGATCTTGCCATTTGTAAAAACAAAACATTCCACCACCTAAGTACTCGAGCCAGAAGTATAACTTCTGTGCCGACTCTACTAAGGGATATAGAATTAGGTATGTGGGAGAGTTTGATAAGACATCCTTTTGAGTTTTTTGAGTTTAGCATGAGTGAAAATAGTAGTAGATATAAGGAAACTAAGTTGTAGCGTTCATAAAAATAGTAGTAGTAATTAGTAGTAGCATTGGTAAAACTAGTAGAAGAAATTAGTAAAAGCAGTAGTAGAAATTAGTAAAAACAGTAGTAGAAATTAGTAATATATATGCTAGTAATTAGTAGTAACATTAAAAAAAATAGTAGCAGAATAAAGTTAAAATAGTAGTAGCATTAGTAAAAATAGTAGCAGAAAGTAGTAAAAAGAGTAGTAGAAATTAGTGATAATAGTAGTAGAATTTGTTAAAAATAGTGGCAAAATCAGTAAAAATAGTAGTTGTAATTAGTATTAGCACAAGTAAACTACTACTTTTAGAAAATAGTAAAAATAGTAGGAGAACATTGTCAAAATAGTATTAGTATAAAGTAGTGCCAGTCATTAAAACAGTAGTAGAAATTTTTAAAATTAGTAGTAGAATTAGTAAAAATAGTAGTAGAAATTATTAAAAAGAGTAGCAACTAGTAGTAGCAACGTTGAAATAGTAGTAGAATAAGCAGTTGCATTTGTGAAAGTAGTAGCAGTAGTAGTTGTAGTGATAATTAGTAGTAGTGGCAGTTAGTAGTAGTATAGAAGCTGTAGGAGTAGTAGTTGTAGTGGTAGGAATTGAAGTACGAGTAGTAGTGGTTGTAGTGGTGAACCAGTTTGGAACTACCGAAAGGTCTGGATATGGTCACAATATGTCTAATCCGAAAATAGTGCCGAAACGGTCTAGAACTTGACCTCAAATGGTCCTGAACTAGTGCCGAAATGGTCTTGTGATTTCGTGACTCGATTCTGACGCATCTTGCGTGGCACGGTTCTAACGTGAATTTCGTGACGCGATGGAAAAAATCACTGACGCTTAAGAAGTTTTACCTCAACAAGTATACGAGGGAAATAATCTGGAAAAGCTTTCAATATTTCAGTGAGAAACGTGTTTTAATTTTGTTGAAGTGTAGAAGGATACTTTAAAATCAGAGATGTAACAAATAAATCTGCAAACACTAAAAAAAAGTGCCTCTTTGCCTGCATTTGTAGTAGGACATTGTCAAAATAGTAGCTTTGTCTAGTTGCAGTTGAGAATTGTCAAAATCGGCAAAACCATAGTAGCGGTATTTCTGAAGGAATCACCTTTTGCATTCAGTACATCGTGGGTCGGTCCTACATTTTATTTCGCTAGGGTTGACTAAGAAGTAGAAGAATAGTGGCTTAGAAAATATACGGGTGTTCATTTTCAGCCCATACATTTGGCGTCAACCTTAGTGTATAAAGTAGATATGTATGTATTGTATGAAGGTAGTTGGTTGATAGCAACAAGGGTCATACAATCAAGACTTCCGCTATTAACCGTGTTGATCTTAAATATCCGCTCAAATACAACTACTTATATAATACGTTTGTATATCTATTGTTTTCGTAGTCTTGTTGTTTTGTAGTTCAAGCAAATGTTTGTGCGAAAATTAGCTCGTGTATTGATTGCAAAGTTGCTGGTTGCCATGCAATCTTAGCTGGCGGCTTTGCATTGGCTATTTGCAATGTTTGCTTATTTATTCGATTGTGAATTTGCCTGCCACTTGGGTAAATTTACGGATTTAGCAGTAATTTAGCTGACACAAAGGTGTGCTCAAAAGCTCATAGTACATTGGGAAACCTGATGCGGTATTTTCCAATAGATATATCACAAAGAATAGTCCTATTATTTCTTAAAATATCTGCGCAGTATGAATAACTAACTACATGCAAAAAATAGGGGTACTCTTCTAAAGTGATATTCTGCCTATGAACATATAAACCTCGTATGTAATTAAGCTGATTTTCCATAAAAATGTATGTAGTTTATCGATTTTTTAGCAGTTTATCGCTTAAGATGAATACCCTTATTAAAACTTTTGCAAACAAAACCAACGAAACCATCGAACGTTTTGCAAAAAAAATAAGCTCCATTTGCGCCACATGGCTTTAGAATCAAACTTCTTAGTATTCTACAAGGGAATTGAATTTTTTGCACATCCAAATTTTCAATTTTACTAAAATTAAACAAAAAACTAGATTTCTGGTAATTATATGTTCTTTGAAAATAAACCACTGTATTGAGAAAATACTTACTATTTATAGCCGAGCGCACTAGTGCCCAGAGTATTATAATTTTGTTCACCTAACTGTTGTTTGTAAACAGCATAGACATATACGTATGTATATACCAAAATTCTTAGAATTAATAGCAAAGCCATGTCTGCCTGTCCGTCCATCCGTCAGTCGGATAACTCGAATAAATATTAAGCTATCTTAACGAAACTTGGCATACACATTTCCCTGAATCCAAGGTACTTTGGTATTTCAAATGGGCGAAATCGGAAAATAACCACGCCCACATAACGGTATTTTGTGAAAATCAAAAGGCCGCGATATTTCAAAAACTATTCCAGCTAATTGTGCCAAATTAGGCACATAGGATTGGGTTTGGGAAAGGAATAAGTGTGTAACTTTTTTCCACTTTAAAAGAAAAACTTATATATCCGAAATTACTTGACCAAACTCTACCAGTATTTATAACGGTAGTTTGCCAAAATCTTAAAAACGCCATATTTTAGTCAGCATTAAATACGCGATATTTTAGTCGCGCAAATTTAATACGCAGGATTGAGCTATGCTAACAAACACACCAAATTAAAAAACTTGGAAATGGACATGGTTCCGAACTCAGACTTTTCCTTAATTGTTTGAAAATAATTTTCATGAATATGAATTGGTATTATAACTTTGGTCCGTTATTTGCCAATATATGAAAAATAAGCGATATTATCATATCCACTTGTAACAAAACGGTCAGAATATCGAACTGTCCTTTTGGTCGCAAGCTAGACCTAAATGGTTTAAAATCCATGAAAGTTTGCAGTCTTTTCACTTATCACGAATAGAAAAAGGACAAAAAAAATGTTCAAAATCACGTTACTTTAAATTATAGCACTCACACAAGTAATTGTACAGATATGAGGGTTTGTTTTAAAACTTCTTGATTTACATAGCCAAAATACTGAAATTGCGTTAATTATTTACTTATGTATAAGTTCTACAGAGTTCACTGACAAACTCGCCCAAAACGGTTATCTGTATTTTATAATCCGCAATGAATTTCAGTGCTGATAGTGCAAAAAATGCAAATATTAAACAAATGTTCATTCTAAACAAAAGCATCGAAGATGTATTTTCTCAATTTTGATGTCGTCAGTTTTTCTGCAATTTGCGATATTTCCCGATTAAGCAAAGGATTGTTCAAAATTAATAGAAATCTATATGAAATGAAATTTATTTTCTCCAAAAGTAGTAAACGTTTTTTTTAAGGTAATTTCATTCACAATTGTCTTTCTTGCGAAAGGAGGCTTTTGTCAATCCAGACAACTTTTTCCTTTGAGTGTTCTAAATAAATCCAAGACGTCGCTGCAAAAAAAACAGATTTTCAGACATTACAATTTCTAGATTATTCTGTAAATCAATAAATAAGTTCCTTGCAATTAGCGGCCACTGTAGACGAGCGTGTATCTTGTGCTCGTTTAACTCGGAGTGCCAGGTTCGAATTTAGGTCGGGGTAATTAAAATCATAAAATCATAATAGCGAACGCCTACCGGCAGGCGATGCCGCAACTCCATTTGTATGTATTCCATTTTGTGGTACAGCATCAAGGCGCACAGCAAAAAGTATAGGAAAATTTTGGTTAAATATCGAGTTATATAATATAAGCTCCAAATTTTTATTATTACCATATATGGCTAAATAAATTAGTTCTTTTTCTGGGGCTGGGGCCAAATTAATTGGTTTAAAAAAAAAAGAGTCATTAGTCAAAAAAAAAGTTCAAGAATTTTGAAAGATTTATAAAAACACTATATTTCAAAAAAAAAAAAATATTAATAGTTCTATGAAGATCTCCTTCTCTGACCCTTTGAAATACCTATTCGATTTGTTATTTTTTTAGCTTTATCAAAATAATTTGAAGCATTTTAGTAATTTGTATCCAATTTAGTAGAGTTTTTGAAAGTATTACAGACAATAATGAATATTAATTAAGTACAAATTAGAAATAATAAAATAAAAATTAAAAAATACGAACATTATTATTCTTCATTTATAAAAAATCATCAAAAGTCATTATATGAATTATTAATTGCATTATGATTTTCGCTATGTCATAGATTAAGTTAGGTTTAAAGTGGTTTCACCTTGGAGCTCACTTAGATCCTTTGGGAACCATTGCGCCACCACGGTACATTCAACAGAACGCCAACTTCTTAATTGTAATCTGCAAAGCGCTGCGTGCTTGCAAATCATCTACGAAGCTGGCTAATCTCCACCACCACTATACACGCCGAAGAGTGAATAAGGTGCGATCCCAAGTACATGAGTCTTAGTCTCGCGAAAGCAGTGCAACTGAACAGAAAGCTTGTGCTTCTTAGAACCCCCATAGTTAATGAGTGCACTAGCTGTGATCTCCTCCGACTTAGTTTTGACCAAAAGCACCTCGCGATTCAACACATTCTACATAGCAGCTGTTCGATGTTTGCCAAGCAGGCCAATTTGTTCAGAACCAGCCGATAGGTGGCCAGGGGAACTCCGAAAAACCCCTTGCGAAAGAAGTCTTTTTCAAGTGTACCCTGTCTGGCTAGCTCATCCTCTTTGCAATTCCTTGGGATATACTACTAAGCAGTCACTAAGCTGGTTCCTTAATGATCGATTTATATATGCTGCAACTACTTGGTAGTGGTGCAGAGTTTTTGGAAGTACACTCAACCTCTAATTTTTCCACATCATCCACATATCGCACCCCGACCAAACCTCTGTAGAAAAAATGGCGGAACTAAATTATCCTTTAGGAGCTCAAAAGGTACGCAATAGTTCATTGTAGCCGAGATGAATTCGAAAGTTTGTAATATTCTCCAGTGCCCGTTATACGAGTTTAAATTATATTCAAAATCCCGCAGCTTGACAGCGGTTAGGGCTGCCATACTTCTCTCCGCAGTATCTATTGGAATTATACATAACGTTCAGCGCTAGTGTTCGCATAATCCAAAGGCCCACTTCTGATTCCAATATGAGTCGGTTTTTGCACCCTTTCCAACTTACTGACAATCCTAGTCCTGCTCAGGGAACCCGACCAGACCCGAAGCCCATAGTATCGATTCTACTATCTGCTCATATAACCGTCTAATAGCTCTAGGCGAGAGGCCGCATACTATAACAAAGTTTCGCAAAAAAAAATAGCTTCTTTTGAGCAGACCATGTTTATCATATGTTTGTTGGGTCGCTGAATACAAATCTAAGTTCAGTTTTACGTCATCATTAAGTTTTTTCTTAGTTTCTGTTCCCAAAAATAGGTACTAAATGTGGTCTGCTCCAAAAAAGCTATTCTTTTTGTGGATCTTTGTAATTCAAGGCAATCAACGCCTTCTTCGCTCTTTCCTCAATATTCAGTTTCAGGAATGTTTCCTATCCACTACTAAACCCAGTTACTTAACGCTATGCGAAAGTAGGAGCTGAGCGCCACCCAACTTTATCTTAACATGTTTCGATGCCTTCGTTGGAAAATCGAGAAAAAGATTCATTTTCAGATAATGTTCACAAAACATAACACCATTGATGAAGTGAGTTTTGATATTTCAATACAAATATTTGTGGAATTTTGTTTACAAACATGGAGAAGCTATGTATGCTCATAATATTTACTTCATCTCTTTGTGGCGGTTGCATCATGTAGTTCGGCGTACAACAATCAATCTGTAGTTACCCTGCAGGTGAGTTGGCAATTCATTTTCAAAATATCAATAAATTAAAAACATGAATGCACATGCTATATTTGCGAAACGAAAGCATATCAGTTTGTGGATACTCGAAATTTTGATTTACTATTTCTTCGAACATAAATTCGTAGTTGTGTACAATAGCAGTTTTGTTTCATTTGAAACTTGAAATGCAATATGCACACATACAAACATCCAGTTCGTGCTACAAATAATATCTATTTGTTCACACTAGGCTACACGCACTTACATACATATGTATGTTGCTACTTTCAGTTCAGTTTCAGTTTGAAATAATAGACATTTGGGCGTGGGACACAGCCCGATCCGCGAAAAAAAGCAAGCGATATTTTTTTTTTTTTTTGAAAATTTTCGTTTCAATGCAGAAATGGATCTAGATGTTGTAGCAGCATTTCTGCATCAAAAATCCAAATTAAGATAAATAAAATAAATATGTTTTTAACCTTTTTTCAAACTCTTGATATTTGAAGTACACTCAGAACAAAAATCACTTTTTCTAAGTAAAAATGTTCTTGAACTGGATCCAAAGACGTGATTGCCTTAAAATGTGTAAGCGATTTTTTCTTTATCTTTAGGAATAATTAACTTGTTGGAAGGATTTTTTAAAATTAATTTTGACTAAATTGCTTGTATTAACCCTGCTGTTAGGCTAAAAAAAACTTACGAATCTTAGGTTAGAGGACCATTTGGTCCATACTGCAGTTTTCATACAAAATAACAATTTAATCTTAGTCTTTATATTTAGTTTGGTTCAATACTTGCTAAATATTATTATTTTATTATTTACTCAACTCTGGTAAAACCCAGCACCAGTGGCCTGCTCTAAAAATGCTTCTAGTTCAGGAGCTCGAAAGCGAGGAATTTGTAGTTGCTGCAAGTCTAAGTCTGATGTAAAATGCTCCATTTGCAGTGCGTTTATTTGCAAAACCAACCGAAAAACATTTGTTAGCTCATCATGTAGTGCCAACAAATATCGAACAAACTAATAAATACTTATTTTTGGAAAATTAATGTAAAGAAAATCAAAGAAAATATACTATGGACCAAATGGTCCCTTAACCTAAGATTCGTAATTTTCAATTTATCTTGGTCCAGTTTTAAGTCAGAGAATTAAATTTTCGCACATAATATTGTTTTATAAAAAGACCACCTGAGCTGAAAAATTTAGACAGTATATATCACAGTTCCAAAGTTACAAAGAAAACAAAAAAAAAATTGGACCAAATGGTCTTAACCTAACAGCAGGGTTAAGGAAATGAAAGTTTTCTCAGTTTGAAGATTTCCTATCTAAGCCAAAGTGTATTTAGCAAAGTGAAATAAGTCAATGACGTTTATTTTTTTCTACATGCTTACTTGACATGTACGTCGTCAATCAATTAACTCTTTCTCACATTGTTTGTTTTGTTTTTATCAATTAAAAATTTCAATTTTAAAATAGAAATGTACATAAATTTTTAACCAAAAAACGCAATTATATTTAAAAAAAGCAATGCCTAACATTTATGGTTTGTGCAAGGTCACTCACGGAAATAATGTGCCAATATTTTTTTGCTCTATCCTGCAAGTCACAATGAGTAGAACGTGTAAAAGGTGGTGGCGTGCAACTAAAATAAAAAATATGCTCGCTGCATTTTAAGGCGGAAGATATAAAAGAAGACTACTGACCAGTCATACCATTTTCCAGAAAAAAGAAACTACTGCCAGGAATGAGAGCAATCTAATTGGCTAAGGTTGAAGTCGCCAGTGAGTGAGTAGGTTAAATTACCTGGGTCTCACACAAGAAGGAGAGAAAATAAGATTGCGCTTTCACGCTGAGAGCAAGCGGCAGAATGATTTAAAAGTTTTCTTAGCATTGTTTGTGTATAATGCTTTTATGTCATCAGCGAATAGGTGGATGCTGTCTAATCAGCAAATAGTGGGCTAGCGGTCCGCTGATGGTGCAATCTTGTATTCTATCGTTATTGGGTCTCACCATGGACTTCAGGCTTCTCTGGAGAGATCACGTCGATGCAGCGGTATCTAAAGTAACTAAAGCAATAATAGTGTGCGACGTCTATAATATATTTACTTATCTATCTAAGACCCGAAACCTCCATATAAACTTGTTTGCGCAAAGCTCGTATATCAGTAGAATAATCGAAGTTTTTATTGTGGAACTGATACAAAATTCTACTGCACATAAGTTCAACCCGAGTAAGTGGATTTTTCGCCACTATTTTACAATTCTGAATAATATAACTTATAAAGCATAAAGCTTTGTAGACTGCTGCTCAAAAATGATATTTAAAGAACAAAAAATACAAACGGGTTAATATGTACCATACCTGTTAAGTCATGAGTACTACTCGTACTACGTAGCAATTTAAGGACTTTGGCTTTCCAGAGAAGTACTCAATACTTTTCAAGTACATTACATTTGTATCAATTACTACTCGAGTACAAGTACTTGTAATTGGAAAATATTTGGAAATACCATCAAGTACTGAAAGTACTCGAAAGTACTCGAAAATACTCGCTAAAAGAATTGCAATCCCTTTCCGAGTACTTTCAATTACTTTCAATTAATTTGAAGTTCTTGTTTTTACATATGTTTTAATAAAAATGCTTTACTTACATTAGGCATGTGAACGGGAAGTCTTATACATATATTTTTCTTTTATATTAAAAAAAATTTATTGCAAAACTAGATTTGTTTCTGTTTGTCAAATGATGACGTTGTCGCAATGCTTGTTTGCATTTAAGAGCACTCGCAAAACTCAGATTTATTTAAGGAAATTATAACCAGCTGCCAAACTCATTATCTTCTAACTCAACGCTAGGAATCAAGGCGTATTCCTATAAGGTCTAGTTACTATAGCAGCCGATTTGATTTTTATGTATTCCCCTACATGTATTTTGTTTTTGCTTTTGCGTATGAGCTTTCAAAAGCCGTAAAAGCAAAAACCAAATGTATTTAAATTTTGGCAACTCTTACGCAGAAACAAAAACAAAATACATAGGAATTTTGTAGTTGTATTTATAACACCCCCTTGTATGGATTCGCCTTGGCTCGATGTCTTTACAAATAAAATTTACTTGTTGCATAAAAGCCTATTTTCACTCTATTAACCTTTTTTTTTCAAATATAAAAAGCAAATCTCAAAAATTTTAGTCTGAGGTGTTCAAGCAAAAATGCTTACCTCTGTTGGCAACATTCCTCATTACTCTGTTGCAAAACAAATTGAATTTGTAATTGACAAATGGAAAGACAAATGCAACATTTACTGTCAGAAAAGCATCAACAGCTCGGTACGGACGATCCTAAATACTTGGGAAGATTCCCAAAATCGAGCGAGCAATAACAGTTGTAGACATTTAATGAAAAGCCTCGTTTCTTATGTTACCAACTACTAAAAGAACACTTGGTAGGCTAACAAAATGCCTTGAAAGCAGCAACATTAACTCGGAAAAATATGCGAGTTGTGTCAACCCGGTAAAATGATATCCAACCTGAGTTGTTGTGTGAGGAAGTGGAAAAACTGCGCTATTGTAAATGAGCCGGAAGAAAACACAAGGGAAATTTTAGTTTAATACCTAACACGTTTTTAATTAGATAGTATTTCTAAATATGTATCTATATAAACATAAAAATTACCCGCACAACTACTTTCCGTTCTTAAATAGCACTAAACAAATCGCAACTTTCATAAAAGGTGCGAACAGGGTTGCTTATGCATCAAAAGGAAATTTTATTCGAGTATAAATGATAAACAAATTTTTTTATATATTTTGTTCATAAATTTAGTTCAATAAATGAAAATATTAATTGAATAACAAATGACAGCTGTCGCGATCCCTCAACAATAAAGGTGCCAGTTTCAACTATGACAACAATTGCTTTCCACAATTTTGCATATATCTAAAAAACTACTTTTCCAAAACCCAAATCGAGTTATGTTCTTTATAACATCTTGTATATCTTGTTTATAGCTACATAAATATAGTAGGTACATATTTGCGAAACTAAACAATCTCAGTGTGATGTTTCTTTTAAACCGCAAACGTACGCTGCCTCCGCTCATGTTTGTACCATTATTCGACTTGAATCCAATGTGAGTCCTTGTTTCATTCTTTTCCTTTAACACTGTATGCATGCGACTTTTCCTGTATGCCTGGATATATTTAGGCTTTCCTTTTATTTCGATTGCCAATATTTCGCTTATTCACATTCGCATCCTTTTATGTGTATGCATGCGAGTACATGTATGTGTATGTGTGCGTAAGCGACGATGCGCAACATCTCTCTGACTTCCTATGTTCGGTTCAATTTTGGGTTCAATTTCGCTTTCAATTGTAAATAATTCCATACTTAAGCCTAAAGTATCTGTAGAAGTATTCTTCCCTTTGTTACATTTGGCTTTTGGCTCCCTGATTTTGCTACTACGTATATACAGGGTCCGGCATCTGAAAAAATGAAGATATGTATGTAGTTATGATGGGCGAAAAATTTCTAATGACTTTAGGAGCCGAACTAGATTTCAAATCATACTAAGAGTTCGCCGAATTGTGAAGTGAAGTCGGTTGTTAAACTGCAAACAAGTCGCCAGTGTACGGAATTAGAGAGGGCTAATTGAAATTGTGACTCATACCAGGTTGAAGTATGGCAATGGACCAATAATTGGTAGTTTTTAGAGGAAGGTGCCCATTCGGTAGTAGGCCCCATCAAAACCAGAAGAATATGGCATCAAATTTTGAGAAATTTGTGTTAGCTCCACATCGTATGCTTGGATGTTTGAAATTTACACTGGAAAATTTTGAGAAGTTAAAGAAAAAATCAAGGTAAAAATCAGGTGAAAAGATTAATGAATGAGACAGAAAACCCTGGATGGAACGTAACATGTGACAATTTTGGTACTTCATGTTCACTTGCGACTTACTTACAATATAAAAAACTTAGTGTTATAAGAACAATCAGAAGAAACAACCCGAACTTGCCGACTTGCTTTACATATCCTAAGGATTGCGAAATATTATCCACGTTACTTGGATTTCAAAGCAATAAAACGATATCATCACACTGTGCAAAAAGAGGGAAATAAACTATGCGGTTATGCGAAGTCCGGAAAGATCGAAAAACGGAAACAAAATGCCGTAAATGTAAACAACATGTGTGTGGAGAACATTCTGTTTCAGTACGTAACAAATGATTTCAATAAATATGTTAAAAATTTAAAATATATAAATTTAAAAACAAAAAACAAATGCATATGCATTACAGTAGGGTCTAACGAACCCGGACGGTAAGTAATGGTATTGTGAAATGAATAGCGATTATTTTTATCGAGCAAGAAGAAAATAAAAAAATTTCGATGATATATAATCGGAAAAATTTAAATCCAATAATACCGATTATTTTTCATCGAAAAAATAAAAATTAAAAAATAAGGTTAACGCAATAATGTAAAACAAACAATTTAAAAAAAAATCAAAATGAAATCAGATTTGGGCAGTATATGAATTATATCGATATATATTTGAGTTTTGTTTTCGCCTATTTTTTGGCAATGATTTTTTGATCCGAAAAAATCAAAAGTATGATTATTTTCCGTTCCTGAAATATATCTTAACTGTTTTGATTATTTTCGCACACACTTTTGGCCTTCAAACCATTAAAAGAAAATTCACACAAATATATATATATATCTATATATATCTATATATATATATATATATATACATATGTACTGTTGAATAGGTACGAGTAACACCCTATATTTACAAAGAACCTAACCCTTTTTGCCGACCTCTTCCTCTTCTTTACTATTTTAGTACAATAGTGTGTGTCGGTTTTTTTAGCCTTTGTTGTTGCTATTTATAGCATACATGCAATTCGCGCATGTCTGTATGTATAGTACAATTTTGGTTTCAACATTCCAGCTCTCATTGTCATTTTGGTCAGCGCCTACCCAAACAAACAGCTAACTAAATGCTCAACGGAAAACTGGAATGAATGTTTGCTTGAATCTTGGCTTCCTGTTTCGCTTTGTTGACTCAATTTTCGTATTTAATGAGACGTAGCCAAATGTGCCAGCTATCGAATATGTGTGTGCGTGATTTCATTATTGTATTAGTCTATACAATTGCCGATTTCATAAATGTAACCATGGACGCATGAACATTTTCTCTATACACGTACTATATATTCGCGCACAAAATATAATTCTGTTTGCATTAAAATCGGTTTGGATTTCAGGCACGTAGTAGTCCTCCCATATGTATGTATATGAATATTTTTCTGTATGTTCACATAATTTTGTATTTTTGTGTGCATTTTTGCGGTGGTAATATTAAAATTTGTATATGAGCTTCTTCTTGTTGCAATGCCTGTTTTATGCGCCATTTAAATCGTTTGCTTGTCACTTTATGTACCCATAATCTTTTCCATACAATAAAAAAAATTTATTTCCGATTTGTGGTAAAAAAATAAGCTTCTTTTCGTTTCGAATTAATTATTTGAGAATACATTTATTTTATATTCGGTAAATGCTTTGTCAATATTTTGCGTGGCAAATAAAAAATAAAATATTTATAACATTTCTATTATATTTAGTTTCAGATTCACTGTGGCCGATATAATTGACATATTGAACAATGATGAAGATACATATTTTGGACGGGGCTGTCTATATCTACCCGCCCGAAAATCACATGTTAACTGATGAGGATAATGACGAAAAAGATACTATCGAGGGTGACTTGAATATCCTGTCAGGCAATCATTAGAAAATGCGGTTCATGGATTGAAAAGAGAATATTTTGGACAGGAAGATGAAGCAAATATTGAAGAGAGCGATGACGAGGTTCCGCTTTCAAAATTGAAAAATCCATTCCAAGCAGGAATAATTAAAAAAATGCCTCTTCAAAGAAGGGACTGGAAGAATAAAGACCTTCAAGGATATGTAAGGTAGAAATGGAGTAGACCTGATTTGGAGTACAGCTATGTATGTTACCTGTGCAATAATTCAAATTATTTTACGATAACGAAGTCAGGATTTATTAGTATATTACTCCAAAAAAAATTTGCTGTTTACGAAAGAAACGAACAATTTGAAGTAACGAAAAAGAAATTCGCCTCTTACTTGGAATTTTTTTATTGAGCGGGTATTGGGCTTACGCAATGCAGCGAATGCTCTGGGACACTGGTGCTGATAAATATCATCCTGGTGTGGTTAATTCAATGCTAAGTCCACATTTACATGGATAACTTTTTCAATAATAACTTCCAAAGCAATCTGGGTACCAAGGTTCGGGCGCTATTCGAGCAAATCGTGTCGAAAAAGCGCCCCTGGAGGCACTTCAAACCATGAAATCAAAATCTAGGGGTATTTATCATCAAATAACTGATAAAACGGTGAGTTCAGCACAGCGATGGTTAAGTAGTCAAAAAAAAGAGGATCACAATTCAACCAGCGTCAAGCAATCAGCAATATAATAGATGTGTGGGTGAAGCCGATCGTCTAGATTTTTATCTGGGGATTTTAATGCCAATATTCTTCTACGTGATTGTGGTAGTGATATTTTTATCGACTGTGCTGCTAGCAGCGGACTTAGATTAGTAAATATCTATTGTTCCAACAAGGTTTGCCATGAACTGCAATACTAGTTTACTCGACTATTTTATTGTTTCCGACTTGACCAGTGCTCTAAATTTTGACCAAATATCCTTCGTATCGGACCTTGACCTAATTTTTTGCTGTTTGGATATTAATATTGACCATTCTGATGAAGCAAGGTTTCTTTTCTACAGAGATTACCGATATCTTAATGTAAGTGAGCTTTTCTTTGACTTAAGCAGTACTCACTGGAGAGCTTGCTGGCTCTATGAATCTATTGATGACAAACTCGAATTTCTTCTTGGTATTTTGAAATCTGCTTTTGACAAATATGTGCCTGTTCGTGTCATTCCGGAAAGATGTTCTTCTTGTCCGTGGTACAATAGAAGAGTCCAAGTAGCTATTAAGGATCGGAATAGACTCCACTCTAGATGGAAGAAAAAGCCTACCTTGGAAAACTGCGAAGCTTTCAAGACTGCTAGAAATAGAGCAAGATGTATTATCAGATATGAAAAACAGGCTCACTTCGGTGTAAAATGAAATACGAGTCTTCCAGTTAAAGTCTTGCGGCGCAATATTTATAATCTAAAAGTACGAAGGAAGGAGGACGTGCGTTGTACCGTACTTCCGGACTTGGTTAATGATGTTTTCCTTAAAAGTTGTACGTCAAGCGCAGAGTTACTATCTTTTGTTCCGCGTAGTGGTTTATGTTTTAAAGACATACCGCGTGAGTTGTCCACAGTGACAGAATATGATGTGGGAAGATGTGCTCTTGGGATAAGTTCAAACGCTGTGGGGGGAAGATCGCCTCCCAATAAAGTTTATAAAGGTTGTGTTGTCGCATATCCTTGGAACTCTTACCCACATCATAAATAATGGTGTAGCTACGTTTTCCTTTCCGCACATGTGGAAAGTTGCTACAGTACTCGTACTGCCTGTTGCCAAAAAGAGTTCTGCTAATTGTATTAACGATTTTCGTCCCATCAGTATTTTGTCGGCTTTCTCTAATGTTTTCGAGACCCTAATGGCGGAGCAGATCTCGTCGCATATCCATAATAAAAATATAAAAATCTTCTTTCTCCTCTGCAATCAGGATTCAGGTAAAATCATTGTTGCACCACTGCCATATTAAAAATATTAGATGACATTTGAATGCCCTTTGATAAAAACCACTTGACATTACTCTGTCTACTAAATTTCTCTAAGGCCTTCGAATCTGTTAGTCATGCACCTTTTATATAGCAAGCTGCAATGTTACTTTGGATTTGGGCACAGTGCGCTTGGTTTTATGAAATGCTACATGTCAGGCAGATTTCAACGAGTGCGAATTGGTGCTGACGTTTCGAAACTTAAAGCGGTAACTGCTGGTATACCCCGAGGTTCTATTCTTGCCCCGTTGCTTTTCAGTTTATTTTTAAATTATGTATTCCACGTTTGCCAAACTGCAAATCTACATGCTTATGCAGATGACATTCAGTTTTACTTGTCTGGACTTGTTAGTCAAGCCAACCGTCTTTGTGCTAATGCCAATGGGGCGCTATTCACAATCTCCTGATGGGCGAGTGACAATGGTCTTTATTTAAATTGTACTAAATCTTGTGTGTTACCAATATATAACTAAAAAACCAAAGACTTCAATTTCTTACCTCCGCTTTACATTGACAATGAACCTATAAAGATAGTTCGCAAAATAACTAATTTAGGTTTTGTTATTAACTCTAATCTCACTTGTACTGATCATGACAATAAAGTAGTAAGCTAGGTGTATGTCACACTAAGGAATCTACGGCAATCTGGATTCTATACCCCCTTGCAAACGAGACGTCGTCTTGTTTTAGAGCTAATTATCCCAATTATAACGTATTCTGATCTAATATATAGTAAGCTGGATAGTAGCTCTGCGCGTAAGAATGGGACATTGTTTAATAATGTGACGCGCTATGTTTATGGCTTATGAAGGTTTGAACACATATTTCGCCATGGATGCACCGACTTTTAGGCTCTGAGATCTCCGAGTATCACATGGCCAAAAACTTTATATTTTTATATAAGCTTATCACTTGGAAATCTCCTAACTATCTCTATGATAAGTTGTGTTTTACCAAATCTGCCTGCATATTAGACCTTATAGTCCCTCAGTTTACCTCATTGGTCTCACCTAGGCTGTTCTTCGTTAACGCTATCCGCATTTGGAAATCCCTCCCTGTCAATATTACAAAGCAGATAAACAAAAGCAATTTTAGAGAATCTATCTATAATTACTTCAGTTCTTAGCCTTTAATTGATATTCCATCTCCCATTATAGTCCTAATTTGTTCATATTTTTGTAACTAATTTCTTTGCTAAAATATTGTTAACTCGATACTGCTTATGTGACTATTACAAACCTGTCATTTAATTTATAAGTTTTATTGCTTATTTATGTGCATATGTAGTGCTTATTACCTTACTTTAAGATCTTTTATGTCTTGTTATTGTGACTCTGAAATTTGCTGTACTATAAAAGATTTTAATATCTTATTGTACTAATTTGCAGTATTAAATAATGAATGAATGGTTGAATGAATGAGTGATTAAATGAATGTGAATTTTGTGAAATAGAAATATTTCAATCGAGCAGAAACTATACCTAAACCAAATGTAAAATTTATAAATAAAATACAAAGTGTATGAAATCTCAATAATAGTAGAATTCTACCCGAAGATCGGGAAACATATATTACAAATTAAAGTCAACGAATGAAATAATGAGAATGTGCAAATGGGTCCAATAATAATTGTGGCTATTGTGAGAACCAATGCTTTTAAGCGTTCAAAATGTATACTACTTTTTGAGTTGAAATCGAAATTTCATAATATATATTCTGATACCACCGTTGTTGTTTTTATATTTCGTTCTCAGTCGAAGCGTATCATCAAAATCAGAAGATAAACGTGTTTTAAGCTATTTCTAATAAAATAAATTGATTTGCTTATACCAAATATTCTTAGCTGTTACTTGTGAAAAGTTGTATTTGTTTTACAACACCCCTCGCATTATATTTGTTATACTATTCTTCCAAAGGTCTCCGCTGCCTACCTGACCCTAAAGGCAGAAATAAGGAACTAAAATTAAAATTCACAACGCGTTCTTTGCAAAATTCGAACACTCGACTTAAAGTAAGGTATAAAAATATTAGAACTCATAGAAGCTGCAAAAGTTAAGTTTCTCACTCTTCCTTTCCTATCCTTTGTGATACTTTTTTTACTAAAAATAAATTTAAATTTAAATCTGTTACTCGTCAAAGGCAAGAAATTCTTTATTCAACACTTGTTAATCAAGTAAATCCCCGTCATCTTCAATATGAAATTAAGTTAATAAAACGAAGAGCATTCACATACACAAACACATGAAGAATAAAAATTAAAAATTAAAAGCCGCGCAGGCAAAAGAAGAAGTCCATCTATTTTAACTGCAATGTAACAGTAAAAAAAAAATAATTACGTACGAAAAGCATCAGAAACCGCAATACGCAATCAAAGTATTCAGAATCTTCAACGCAATTATTACGACCACATCGTCGACAATCCGTAGTTCTTCATTTTAATTTAAAATAAATGAATTGAAATTAATATAAAAGTAATGCAGCTATAAAGGCAAAAAATTCGAATATTATTTACAGAATTTTTTGCAATAATTTTATGATTGCATTTCATTAAGGTGCATTACTAAAGAATGACATTAAAATCGATGTTAATTGCATATAGACTGGCGATAACAGAGTGAAATGACGATGGCTTCAGTTAATTGGTTGGTGTGAGTGTAATTTTTGCTCATTTTAAAACGCTTTGAATTTAAAAAAATTTGTTTTTTAAAGAAACATTTCAACTTTTTGAAGTGAACCTTTCTTAGGCCGACTTGTGAGAAAGCAGATTAATTATTTGCTGGTTAAATTGAAAAATTTGCTTGCACATCAAAAGATTAGACATCGATTCAGTGTCAAAAATATAACGGGTGTTTTTTTTATGCTGATAAAACTTTCGATAGGAATAGCTGTCACTTGACAGCTGGTAATGGGCCGTTTACATAGAACTTTCCTCGCTTTGCTTGGCAGTTCGAACTTTAACAACAAAGCGTGAGGCGTAGAAGGTCAGCTACATAAAACGCTTTGACAGCTTCTGCGTTAGTAGTTTGTTATGAGTTGCGATTTGTGTTTGTTCAGAGTGTTTTGTTTAAAGATAGAATCAAAAAATGAATTTTACTGATATGATGGAAGTAGTAGTAGTTATGCTACTAATGTTTGAAATTCGCGAGTGTCTGTAGTGTGTATACGTACGCCAAAATAAAAAATAAAATGGAAATGATAACAGCTGATTGCCAAAGCGTACAAAAGTTGAGAGTTGCCCATGATTTTGCTTCGCTTTGCTTTGCTCTACTTTTCTCGCCTTGTATTTAGCAGGACTCATATAACATCATGTATTGAACTTATCTGTCAAAGCGAAACTCTGAAGCAAAGCAAAGCAAAAGTCCTATGTGAGCGGGCCTTAAATGACATTTTGTTTTGACATTTCTGTTCAGTAACCATTGACAAATCATCATGAAACGAATGACGTCGCAACAACGTTTACAAATCGTGGCAATTTACTTTAAAAATCGCCAAACTTATAAAGCACTTCGTGAATTTTATGCTCCACATAATCGAGCATCAGAGCAGCTTATTCGTCAAACTATTGATAAATTTCGAACAACATTTACTCTACTCGATGAAAAACCAACAACAAGACAAAAAACTGTACGTACAGAAAAAAAATATTGGTACTGTTAATGATAGCGTTGGAGAAGATCCGAATTTGTCTATTCGCCGCCATGCCTAACAAGTTGGACTTTGTCCATTCACAACATGGTAAATTTTGCGCAATGATCTTGGTCTACACCCATACAAGATCCAACCAAAGCTAGTCGTGGTGGATGTATGCCGGAAATCGTTTTTAAATATTAAATGTCATAAAAATATCTTTCAAATGAAAACAAATTTGGCATCATACTTCATATTTTATGTGTTTTATTTCAATTTAAAGTTCTATCAGTCTAAAAAAAACCCCTTTAAATTATCAATATAGCAATTATTTAAGGTTGCATTTTTAAGTTTGTGACATTCTGTCATACATAACAAAAATGAATTTATCAAATATTTTTTTTTTAACCCTTCTGCTATGTTTGGGTCAATTTGACCCAATTTTCAGTAAAACTCGTCAAAATTCGCGTGTTAGTCTAGTCGTATTGTGTTGATTCTTCTTCTATTTGTTAACTGCAGTAAAAGGAATAGATAAATATGAAAATTAAAATAATATCTGTTTTTTATGTTGCTGGAGGATGCCAAATGTAATTTCATTACACTTATTACGTTGTTGGGTCAATTTGACCCACCTAGTATTTTGAAATATTTTTCCGTTTATTATTACATCACTCGATCAAAAACGCCGACAAAGAAAGCTAGTTATCGGAAATCGAGTATATTTTGCACAGCTCTATGTTTATATATTCTCGATAAATTTATAGCCTTTTCGAAAAAGGGGAACTCCCGTTTTATGCACCTGTGCAAAGAGTAAGTGTCGATTGTTTGCTTAGTTAGTAATTTTTTGTCGCGCAGTAAGGAGCTTATCAAAGTTTTTATAAAGAAAGTGATTGCTAAATATATATTTCTACAATGTCCCAAAGGAAGAGAGTAAGTCAAGTTATTTAATTTACTATGTTTATGTTGCTGTTACACATTTTTATATTTTTATTTTTGAAAAGAAACTAAGTATTGAAGAAATACACCAAATTATTAATTCTGATGCTGAGAATATTTTTCCAATTTCAAGAGGCAAAATTCCTCGAAATTAAATTTTATGTCGAAGTCCTGGCCCATCAAAGTGTGCTATTTCTATGGTCACAGATATAAAATCCTCTTTTGATATTTTCATGCCCTCAAGTATAAAAAACATAGTGGTAGAAATGAGCAACATCAAAGGATTGCAGTTTTTTGGAGACAATTGGAAAATTATAGACCTTATAGAATTGGAAGCATACATAGGATTGCAAATCTTAGCAGGAGTATACAAATCGCACAATGAAAGTCTAATTCATTTGTGGGATGAAAATAATGGCATACCAATTTTTCGGGCCACAATGAGCTTGGAAAGATTTATGAACATATCACGATGCCTTCGTTTTGACTCCGCTGCAGACAGGGATGAGAGAAGACAGCGTGATAAATTAGCACCTATAAGAAACATTTGGGATCAATGGAATCGGCAGCTCAGGTCATATTATCACTTACATGAAAATGTAACAATAGATGAGCAGTTAGTACCTTTTCGTGGTCGTTGCAGCTTCAGGCAGTACATTCCATCGAAGCCCGCAAAATACGGCTTAAAAATATGGGCTCTATGTGATTCAAAAAGCAAGTATGCCTGGAACATGGAAGTTTATTTAGGACGGGCAAGAAATACGCAACCGGAAAGGAACCAAGGTAATGCATTTATAAATTGGCTTTTTGTATGTCTCAAACCTATGTACAGTATAAAATAAACCGTCTCTATACAAATATTTTTAGGTGAACGTGTTGTTCTATCCCTATCAGAACCCCTTCCCAGAGGTCACACTATTACTTGCGATAACTTTTTTACGACGTACAATCTCGCCGTTCAGGGGGCTACTTCGCAGGAACATTACTTTAGTCGGTACAGTGAGGAAAAATAAGCTTTTTTTGCCACGAGAAATTGTCGACATGAAGGAAAAGAACATTTTAGAAAGCAAATTTTTATTTACGGAGAATGTAACTATTGTATCGTACGTCCCAAAAAAATATAAATTTGTTGTAGCATTGAGCTCCCTTCACCATTCTCCACTTGTTGATGAGGGTGACAGAAAAAAACCTGAAATAATACTTCACTATAATAAAACAAAAGCTGGTGTGGATGCGCTTGATCAGCTGGTTGCTAACTATACATGTAAACGTCAGACCAAACGTTGGCCAGTTGCCCTCTTTTCGAATATGTTAGATATATCGGCATCTAACGCATACGTAATATGGACAGAGATAAATCCCTCATGGAACACCAACAAGCTTTATAAGCGAAGACTTTTTCTTGAAGAGCTGGGAAAGCAAATGGTCGAACCAAATATTGTCCGCAGAGAGAGACTGCCGCGAGGAATCGCTGCTAAGAATATAGTAAAAAATATTCAAGAAAACTCCAAATCTGCAGAAGAAGCGTCTACTTCTAATATTTCTGCCAGAAATGAATAGACCAAAAAACGACAGCGATGTTTCTTCTGTCATCATACAAAAAATTCGAACAAATATTCAGCTGTTTGTAGTACGTGCCAAAAATTTGTTTGCAAGGAACACAGCAGCTTAGTTTGTGAAAATTGCCGTTAAAACATACATATCTCAACTACTTTCTACAATTAACATACACTTAACTTGATTCAAATAAAAAAATATGAACTCTTTCAATAAAATAGCGTTATTAGTGGAGTTTTTATAAGTGGGTCAAATTGACCCAAAACACTATATGTGTAATTTTTTCCTAACATAGCAGAAGGGTTAAAGGCAAACATTTAAAAATAAATACATATGTAGCTTTTTTCGACAATGATGACGAAGCCTATTATGAAATAGTAAATAATGAGGTGTTGTCAGTGGAAGGGTGTTTGTTATAATTTTAACAAGTTCAGTAGTCCCGTTTTGTATGATGGTTTCCTGAACAAAAAAAAAAAAAAACAAATGAAAATTGTAGCAGAAACACTCCCTTCACGTTTCGAACGGAAAACGTATGAGTGAATATCGCTGCCGTTGCTATTTTCTTTCAATATTTGCGTTTGAAATATCTTATCCTATATACATAAAATTAATTTGAGCTGTCGATTGCGATATAGGAAGTTTCCCAGAATATTAGCTTCACAAATTTGCGAATTGTACTCCTTACCCTACTGCGATACGAGTGCAATTTGGGCTGCAAATTTTAGGTGAAATTTTCCACATGGTCGAGTGTAAATTGACACTAAAAATATTTTGATTTCAACAATAGATTTTGGAAAATGTGCCTGTTTAATAAATGGCTAGGCTGATATACAAGTTTATGGTAGATTTAACTCTGCTGTTAGGTTAAGACCATTTGGTCCAATTTTTTTTTTGTTTTCTTTGTAACTTTGGAACGGTGATATATACTGTCTAAATTTTTCAGCTCAGGTGGTCTTTTTATAAAACAATATTATGTGCGAAAATTTAATTCTCTGACTTAAAACTGGACTAAGATAAATTTAAAATTACGAATCTTAGGTTAAGGGACCATTTGGTCCATAGTATATTTTCTTTGATTTTCTTTACATTAATTTTCCAAAAATAAGTATTTATCAGTTTGTTCCATATTTTTTGGCACTACATGATGAGC
>OX639993.1:181359820-181411283 GCA_951828415.1 Anomoia purmunda
GGGAGGAGGATACACCGTCAATTACCACAATACAATTTTGGAGAAAGAGATACTATTTTGTCCACTTCAAAAATGTTGAATGGTATTTTGGGTTAAGTAACTTTGAAAGTAAATTAAAGTGATTCACCTTGTCCAACGCTTTCAAAAAATCTGAATACACAGAATCGACTTAAATATGCTCATTAATGTATTCCATGGTTAATTGATAACTAAACTTTTTGTTTAACTATGAATTCGAATAGCTAAGATAACGCGGATAATTTGGAAATCAGTCAGTAGTTAGCTATATAGCTTTTATTCCCACTTTTTAATACAGGATTTATATGAGTAACCTTCCAGACGTCAATGAACTCTACAGTCGCTAGAGATTTGTTAAAAATTAATAAAAGAGGATAAACGAAAGCGGCACAGCTCTTCAGAAGGTAAAGGGACAAACCATCAATATCTGTTTGAGTTGCCGATTTTAATTGTCGGATGCCATCTATAGTTAAAGAAATCGTTTCAAATTAACTGCAGAATCATTTTCCGAACGATTATTTCTATTTTAATCAAGCTCAGATTCAAAATTAAACGTAAAGAAATCTGTAAACAGAATCGCGGCAACAAAAAATGCGTGAGCTTGTAGTTATATAACGTAGTCTTATGACTTTTTTCCATGAGTATTAGTTACCAGGTTTTTCTTCATTTTAAGTTAAAATGCTTTTTTAAACGAATTCTTATTTTGTTTCGAAAATGTAAAAGTTATAATTTGCATAAAAAATTAGGCTTTAAATTATTGTTATGAAAAAGTTCCATTTTTTAATTAACTTTTTTTTGATTCAGTTCACGACTGACAGTAAGATGTCGGCTTTTATGACGCCCTTTTAAGAGTAAAATTTTTTGTGTTGCATCTACATATATGAATGCACATATAAACAATTTCTTCATAAATATATACATACAAATAATCACAAGACTCATTGAAATTGCTATCACAAAACTTACACATGTACGATCCCACAGATACCGCCAAACATTTAGAGGCCAATTATATAATTGGCTCAATTGAATTTAGCGTTGCACTTTGCTTCATCGCTTCGGCCTCTTAAACCAGGCCAGTGTTTACACATCAACAGGGGATTTGAATAGCAGCAACATTGGGATTTCGGAAACGATGCATATATATGTATATAGATATACGACTTTGACCGTAACAGCAATTAAGACAACAACAAAGTTTATCTCCCCGATACAACAGCCATAAACCATAAGCACTGTTGCAACTACTAAATACAACAGCTACAGTTAAAGCCAAAGGTTAAACTCAAATTGGGACTGCAAAATTTGGTATATGCATGTATGTGTGTGTGTATATTAAGGTGGTACATATTGTATTATTAAAAATTTGACAAAAATTTGAACTGGATCGAACACTTTAAACACTTTGAAGTTTGTGGAAACGATATTTGGACACAATGAAAAGAAAAACGCTCGTAGCTACTCAGAAGTCATTCCTAGAGAAGAAAACTAAAGCAACAACCCGCAATATCTTTGTATTTCCAATACTTTTCTAAACTACTTAAATGAACTTAACCTTCATCTGCAACCTATAATGGGGTGCCTATAGGAAAATAACTGAATTTTCTCGATAATTTACGAACATAGATAACAATGAAATCCCAAATCGTAAAGCAAAAAAATTTTGTACCAGAAATAAACCTTTCTCTCCTGTTTCTAGGCATCAGTGAGCTGGCGATTTTCTACAACTTATTTATCGCTCGCTTTCTGCTCTAATGGCAATTCGAATAAATAACACTGCGACCAAGAAAACTAAGTTGTGGAAAAGACAAAAGTTATTGCAGTGGCATTTCGTCTACTACTGGTGAATTCAAAACTCGAGTGAGCGATGAGATTGTTGCGTCGAAATCAAAATATTGGCTGTTATTAGCGCAAATGATAGAGAAAAATCTGCAATGGAAAAGAAAAGGAAGCCATCTAGAAAGTGAAGAAGAATTTGAAGAAGGAACTGTAGAAAAAGAAGATAGTTCCGATGGCACTGCAGATATTGAAGGTGCTTTCCGTAGAAAACAAAAATCAGCGATTAATTCCGCTTTCGCGTTTGCGATAACAAGGCTTCAAATTGCAGCATTTAAATGAGACATTTTCGTGAATAATTTCTGGAAATATATGGCGACCACATGAAGGTTTGACGATGGAAGCTAAGTAAACTCTAGAAAAATATTGAAAATATTTAAGAATAATAGCAGTTGCTTCCAAGAATGTAAGGAGAAAAAGACTGCGACTTCCACAGATCTTGCCATTTGTAAAAACAAAACATTCGACCACCTCAGTACGCGAGCCAAAAGTACATAGAACTTCTGTGCCGACTCTACTAAGGGATATAGAATTAGGTATGGGGGAGAGTTTGATTAGACATCCTTTTGAGTTTTTTGAGTTTAGCATGAGTGAAAATAGTCGTAGATATAAGGAAACTTAGTTGTAGCGTTCATAAAAATAGTAGTAGTAAATAGTAGTAGCATTGGTAAAACTAGTAGAAGAAATTAGTAAAAACAGTAGTAGAAATTAGTAAAAATAGTAGTAGAAATTAGTAAAATATATGCTAGTAATTAGTAGTAACATTAAAAAAAATAGTAGCAGAATAAAGTTAAAATAGTAGCAGCATTAGTAAAAATAGTAGCAGAAAGTAGTAAAAAGAGTAGTAGAAATTACTGATAATAGTAGTAGAATTTGTTAAAAATAGTAGCAAAATCGGTAAAAATAGTAGTTGTAATTAGTATTAGCACAAGTAAACTACTACTTTTAGAAAATAGTAAGAGTAGTAGGAGAACATTGTCATAATAGTAGTAGTATAAAGTAGTACCAGTCATTAAAACAGTAGTCGAAATTTTTAAAATTAGTAGTAGAGTTAGTAAAAATAGTAGTAGAAATTATTAAAAAGAGTAGCAACTAGTAGTAGCAACGTTGAAATAGTAGTAGAATAAGCAGTTTCATTTGTGAAAGTAGTAGCAGTAGCAGTTGTAGTGGTAATTAGTAGTACTGGCAGTTAGTAGTAGTATAGAAGCTGTAGGAGTAGTTAGTAGTTGTAGTGGTAGGAGTTGAAGTACGAGTAGTAGTGGTTGTAGTGGTGAACCAGTTTGGAACTACCGAAAGGTCTGGAAATGATCACAAGATGTCTAATCCGAAAATAGTGCCGAAACGGTCTAGAACTTGACCTCAAATGGTCCTGAACTAGTGCCTTAACCGAAATGGTCTTGTGATTTCGTGACTCGATTCTGACGCATCTTGCGTGGCACGGTTCTAACGTGAATTCCGTGACGCGATAGAAAAAATCACTGCCGCTTAAGAAGTTTTACTTCAACAAGTATAAGAGGGAAATAATCTCGAATAGCTTTCAATATTTCAGTGAGAAACGTGTTTTAATTTTGTTGAAGTGTAGAAGGATACTTTAAAATCAGAGATGTAACAAATAAATCTGCAAACACTAAAAAAAAGTGCCTCTTTGCCTGCATTTGTAGTAGGACATTGTCAATATAGCAGCTTTGTCTAGTTGTAGTTGAGAATTGTCAAAATCTGCAAAACCATAGTAGCGGTATTTCTGAAGGAATCACCTTTTGCATTCAGTACATCGTGGGTCGGTCCTACATTTTATTTCGCTAGGGTTGACTAAGAAAAAGAAGAGTAGTTGGCTAAGAAAATATACGGGTGTTCATTTTCATCCCATACGTTTGGCGCCAACCTTAGTGTATAAAGTAGATATGTATGTATTGTATGAAGGTAGTTGGTTGATAGCAACAAGGGTCATACAATCAAGACTTCCGCTATTAACCGTGTTGATCTTAAATATCCGCTCAAATACAACTACTTATATAATACGTTTGTATATCTATTGTTTTCGTAGTCTTGTTGTTTTGTAGTTCAAGCAAATGTTTGTGCGAAAATTAGCTCGTGTATTGATTGCAAAGTTGCTGGTTGCCATGCAATCTTAGCTGGCGGCTTTGCATTGGCTATTTGCAATGTTTGCTTATTTATTCGATTGTGAATTTGCCTGCCACTTGGGTAAATTTACGGATTTAGCAGTAATTTAGCTGCCATAAAGGTGTGCTCAAAAGCTCATAGTACATTTGGAAACCTTACGTAGTATTTTCCAATAGATATATCACCAAGAATAGCCCCATTATTTCTTACAATATCTGCGCAGTATGAATTACTAACTACAAGCAAAAAATAGGGGTACTCTTCTAAAGTGATATTCTGCCTATGAACATATAAACACGTATGTAATTAAGCTGATTTCCCATAAAAATTTATGTAGTTCATCGATTTCTTAGCAGTTTATCGCTTAAGATGAATACCCTTATTAAAACTTTTGCAAACAAAACCAACGAACCCATCGTACGTTTTGCAAAAAAAATTAACTCCATTTGCGCCACATGGCTTTAGAATCAAACTTCTTAGTATTCTACAAGGGAATTGAATTTTTTGCACATCCAAATTTTCAATTTTACTAAAATTTAAGAAGATAAAACTAGATTTCTGATAATTATATTTTCTTTGAAAATAAGCCACTGTATTGAAAAAATACTTACTTTTTATACCCGAACGCACTAGTGCTCAGGGTATTATAATTTTGTTCACCTAACTGTTGTTTGTAACAGCAAAAAATAACCGAGACAGATATAAACATACATATATATACTAAAATTCTAAGAATTAATAGCGAAGCCATGTCTGTCTGTCCGTCCGTCCGGCCGTCAGTCGGATAACTCAAGTAAATATTGAGCTATCTTAACGAAACTTGGCATACACATTCCCCTGGACCCAAGGTACTTTGGTATGGCAAATCGGATTCGGACAATAACCACGCCCACATAACGTTATTTTGTGAAAATCAAAAGACCGCGATATTACCATAACTACTGCAGATAATTGTCGTAAATTTGGCACATTGGATTGGGTTTGGGAAAGGAATAAGTGTGGAAATCTTTTTTTTTTTGGAAAATGGGCGCAGCCACGCCCACTTTAAAGAAAAACTTATATCTCCGAAACTACTTGGCCGAACTCTACCAAATTTTGTACAGATATTGCACTGTAAACCAGCACGTAAAGTTTTTAAAATTGGGCAAAAACCACGCCCACCTTTCATATAACGGTAATATGCCAAAATCTTAAAAAACGCGATATTTAAGTCTGCATTAAAGACAATTCGCTCAAATTTAATACGCAGGATGGAGGTACGCTAACAAGCCAATATTTGCAAACATAAGACAAATGAGAGCTATTTCCATATCCACTTATACCAAAACGGTCAGAACGGTCGGATTTAGACATGCCCGTCAGCCTGTCCTTTTGGACGCAAGCTAAACCTAAAGGCAAAATTGGCATTAAAATCACCTCTAAAAATCATTGGCATAGTGTGCAAATCTTCTCCTAATTCTGCTGCACCAGAGGGAGTATATGCCAATAATGCTCTATGTATGAATTTTATTACTTCGTTAATTCTCTGGTTCGGAGTGATGTAGAGAACAATCATTGTCACACTCTGTCCGCCCCTCCACGCATGCTAGCCTTCTCTTGTTTTTTCCTCCTCCGAATCTGTCGCGTTTTTGTTTCTCTCTCATGTCTCCTTCCGTCCGACTGCCCCACCACGCGCGCCATCCCCTCCCTTTGTCGCTTTTTCGTTTCATTCGATATTGAAATTACAGCCCAACGAGCGGAAAGAAGTTTCACTTTAATAATCTCCCTACAAAAGAAGACGACTGAGACATCATATAATTTTCCAGAAAAAGGAAACTACTGCCAGGAAGGAGAGCAATCTCTACACACTCTGTCCGCCCCTCCACGCATGCTAGCCTTCTCTTGTTTTTTCCTCCTCCGAATCTGTCGCGTTTTTGTTTCTCTCTCATGTCTCCTTCCGTCCGACTGCCCCACCACGCGCGCCATCCCCTCCCTTTTCCTGTCGCTTTTCCGTTTCATTCGATATTGAAATTACAGCCCAACGAGCGGAAAGAAGTTTCACTTTAATAATCTCCCTACAAAAGAAGACGACTGAGACATCATATAATTTTCCAGAAAAAGGAAACTACTGCCAGGAAGGAGAGCAATCTCTACACACTCTGTCCGCCCCTCCACGCATGCTAGCCTTCTCTTGTTTTTTCCTCCTCCGAATCTGTCGCGTTTTTGTTTCTCTCTCATGTCTCCTTCCGTCCGACTGCCCCACCACGCGCGCCATCCCCTCCCTTTTCCTGTCGCTTTTTCGTTTCATTCGATATTGAAATTACAGCCCAACGAGCGGAAAGAAGTTTCACTTTAATAATCTCCCTACAAAAGAAGACGACTGAGACATCATATAATTTTCCAGAAAAAAGAAACTACTGCCAGGAAGGAGAGCAATCTCTATAGCTAGGATTGAAATCGCCGGTGAGTGAGTTTGTTGAATTACCTGGGCCCCACACAAGAATGATAGAGAATAAGATTGTGCTTTCCCCACTGAGAGCAACTAATAGTGACGTAATAATAGCTAGAGAAAGAGAATTCAAAAAAAAAATTCTAAAAAAGAAAAGGAAGAAAAGCAGAACATCGGCAGAATGATTGAAAAGTCTTTTGCGAGGAGCTCTCCCTCAGCCGAAAATTTAGGCTTCCGGAGGTATGCCCACTGGACGGGCTAACATTTATTCTGATAGTCAGGCCGCTTTTAAGGCCTTAGGATCGCAAATGGTGAGATCAAAACTTGTCGGGGAGTGCCTGACTTCGCCCTTCGCCCTTCGCCCTTCGGAATATCTCGACATTAGATTAATTTGTGTGCCGGGCCATAGTGACACTGCAGGGAACTGCATGGCTGATGAGCTCGCTCGGTGGGGTTTCCTGGAAGTTATCACTCCATGCAGGGAGAGGGTGGGAGCTCCTTTGGTTGCCTACGGACTTCTCTTGGATAGATGGGCGCTCTGTCGACTCAGCGAACGCTGGGAAACTGCCACGACATGCAGAATCGAAAGAAATGAAAGGAACTAAGGTCACTAACAAAGCGGGAACTCTCGATCCTCGTAGGAGTTCTGACTGGGCATTGTCCGATGGGTATTCATGCGGTTAGGCTGAATATAGTCTCTGACGCTCTCTGTGGCAGCTCTATGGAGGATGTTGAGGTGGAATCATCTTTTCATTTTCTGCTCAGCTGCCCTGCCTTTGCGAAGCTGAGGTTCAAGTACCTGTGTGTTTTTTTTTTAAACGAAATGAAACACTTGAATTCTTATTTGATTTATATTTTTGCTGGTTTATATTTAATTTTTATTGTTTTCAAATGGTATGCCCGCATGTCTGTATATTTTAATAAAAATGCTATACTTACATTTTGCATGTGAAAGGGGAGTTTTATATATTTATATTTTATATTAAAAAATTTCTATTCCAAAACTAGATTTTTTTATTGGTACTTATGTCAAATGATGACATCGTCGCAATGCTTGTTTTCGTTTAAAAGTACTCGCAAAACTCAGATTTATTTAAGAAAATTACAACCAACTGCCAAACTCATTATCTTCTAATTCAACGCTAGGAATCAACGCGAAATCAAAAGCCGTAAAAGCAAAAACAAAATGTATGTAAATTTTGACAACTCTTACGCAGAAGCAAAAACAAAATACGATTACATATGAATTTTGTAGTTGTATTAACAACACCACCTTGTACGAATTCGCCTAGCTAGGAATACAGTGTCAGTACTTATTACCGCAGATTGTCTATTTTTTTAACAAATACAACATATGACTACATAACAGAGGGTTAACAGTTCTGGTTGAGACTGCTCTTCCTCTGACACACAGCTCGATGTCTGTACAAATATTTACATACTTGTTGCTTAAAAGCTTATTTTCACTTTATCAACCTTTTTACTTAAATATATAAAAGCAAAACCCCAAAAATTTTAGAGTCTGAGGAGTTTAAGCAAAAATGCTCAGAGGAGTTACCTATGTTGGCAACATTCCTCATTACGCTGTTGCAAAACAAATTGAATTCGTAATTAAATTACCTGAAAATGTCAGGAAAGACAAATGCAACATTTACTGTCTCAAAAGCATCAGCTGCTCGGTACGGACGATCCTAAATACTTGGGAAGATTCCCAAAATCGAGCGAGCAATAACAGTTGTAGACATTTAATGAAAAGCCTCGTTTCTTATGTTACCGACTTGCTAATGAACACTTGGTAGGATAACAAAATGCCTTGAAAGCAATAAAATTAACTCGAAAAACTATGCGAGTTGTGTCAACCCGGTAAAATGATATCCAACCTGAGTTGTTGTGTGAGGAAGTGGAAAAACTGCGCTATTGTAAATGAGCGGGGAAAAACACAAGGAAAATTTTAGTTTAATACCTAATCCGTTTTTAATTAGATAGTATTTCTAAATATGTAACTATATAAACCTAAAAATTGCCCGCACAACTACTTTCCGTTCTTAAATAGCACTAAACAAATCGCAACTTTCATAAAAGGTGTCAGCAGGGTTGCTTATGCATCAAAAGGAAATTTTATTCGAGTATAAATGATAAACAAATTTTTTTTATATATTTTGTTCATAAATTTAATTCAATAAATGAAAATATTAATTGAATAACAAATGACAGCTGTCGCGATCCCTTAACAATAAAGGTGCCAGTTTCAACTATGACAACAATTGCTTTCCACAATTTTGCATATATCTAAAAAACTACATTTCCAAAACCCAAATCGAGTTATGTTGTTTATAACATCTTGTATATCTTGTTTATAGCTACATAAATATAGTAGGTATTTGCGAAACTAAACAATCTCTGTGTGATGTTTCTTTTAAACCGCAAACGTACGCTGCCTCCGCTCATGTTTGTACCATTATTCGACTTGAATCCATCGTGAGTCCTTGTTTCATTCTTTTCCTTTAACACTGTATGCATG
Organism: Anomoia purmunda; assembly: GCA_951828415.1. Taxonomy (NCBI): domain Eukaryota; kingdom Metazoa; phylum Arthropoda; class Insecta; order Diptera; family Tephritidae; genus Anomoia; species Anomoia purmunda. The sequence continues at coordinate 181,368,745 of OX639993.1, forward strand.
CGACTTTTCCTGTATGCCTGGATATATTTAGGCTTTCCTTTTATTTCGATTGCCAATATTTCGCTTATTCACATTCGCATCCTTTTATGTGTGTGTATGCGAGTACATGCATGTGTATGTGTGCGTAAGCGACGATGCGCAACATCTCTCTGACTTCCTATGTTCGGTTCAATTATGGGTTCAATTTCGCTTTCAATTGTAAATAATTCCATACTTAAGCCTAAAGTATCTGTAGAAGTATTCTTCCCTTTGTTACATTTGGCTTTTGGCTCACTGATTTTGCTACTACGTATATACAGGGTCCGGCATCTGAAATTTATAGTTAAGGGATCTACCATCCAAAAAATGAAGATATGTATGTAGTTATGATGGGCGAAAAATTTCTAATGACTTTAGGAGCCGAACTAGATTTCAAATCATACTAAGAGTTCGCCGAATTGTGAAAAGAAGTCGGTTGTTAAACTGCAAACAAGTCGCCAGTGTACGGAATTAGAGACGGCTAATTGAAATTGTGACTCATACCAGGTTGAAGTATGGCAATGGACCAATAATTGGTAGTTTTTAGAGGAAGGTGCCCATTCGGTAGTAGGCCCCATCAAAACCAGAAGAATATGGCATCAAATTTTGAGAAATTTGTGTTAGCTTCACATCGTATGCTTGGATGTTTGAAATTTACACTGGAAAATTTTGAGAAGTTAAAGAAAAAATCAAGGTAAAAATCAGGTGAAAAGATTAATGAATGAGACAGAAAACCCTGGATGGAACGTAACATGTGACAATTTTGGTACTTCATGTTCACTTGCGACTTACTTACAATATAAAAAACTTAGTGTTATAAGAACAATCAGAAGAAACAACCCGAACTTGCCGACTTGCTTTACATATCCTAAGGATTGCGAAATATTATCCACGTTACTTGGATTTCAAAGCAATAAAACGATATCATCACACTGTGCAAAAAGAGGGAAATAAACTATGCGGTTATGCGAAGTCCGGAAAGATCGAAAAACGGAAACAAAATGCCGTAAATGTAAACAACATGTGTGTGGAACATTCTGTTTCAGTACGTAACAAATGATTTCAATAAATATGTTAAAAATTTAAAATATATAAATTTAAAAACAAAAAACAAATGCATATGCATTACAGTAGGGTCTAACGAACCCGGACGGTAAGTAATGGTATTGTGAAATGAATAGCGATTATTTTTATCGAACAAAAAGAAAATAAAAAAATATCGATGATATATAATCGGAGAAATTTAAATCCAATAATACCGATTATTTTTCATCGAAAAAATAAAAATTAAAAAATAACGTTAACGCAATAATGTAAAACAAACAATTTAAAAAAAAATAAAAATGAAATCAGATTTGGGCAGTATATGAATTATATCGATATATATTTGAGTTTTGTTTTCGCCTATTTTTTGGCAATGATTTTTTGATCCGAAAAAATCAAAAGTATGATTATTTTCCGTTCCTGAAATATATCTTAACTGTTTTGATTATTTTCGCACACACTTTTGGCCTTCAAACCATTAAAAAAAAATTCACACAAATATATATATATATCTATATATATCTATATATATATATATATATACATATGTACTGTTGAATAGGTACGAGTAACACCCTATATTTACAAAGAACCTAGCCCTTTTTGCCGACCTCTTCCTCTTCTTTACTATTTTGGTACAATAGTGTGTGTCGGTTTTTTTAGCCTTTGTTGTTGCTATTTATAGCATACTTGCAATTCGCGCATGTCTGTATGTATACAATTTTGGCTTCAACATTCCAGCTCTCATTGTCATTTTGGTCAGCGCCTACCCAAACAAACAGCTAACTAAATGCTCAACGGAAAACTGGAATGAATGTTTGCTTGAATCTTGGCTTCCTGTTTCGCTTTGTTGACTCAATTTTCGTATTTAATGAGACGTAGCCAAATGTGCCAGCTATCGAATATGTGTGTGCGTGATTTCATTATTGTATTAGTCGATGCAATTGCCGATTTCATAAATGTAACCATGGACGCATGAACATTTTCTCAACACAACATATTCGCGCACAAAACATAATTCTGTTTGCATTAAAATCGGTTTGGATTTCAGGCACGTAGTAGTCCTCCCATATGTATGTATATGAATATTTTTCTGTATGTTCACATAATTTTGTATTTTTGTGTGCATTTTTGCGGTGGTAATATTAAAATTTGTATATGAGCTTCTTCTTGTTGCAATGCCTGTTTTATGCGCCATTTAAATCGTTTGCTTATCACTTTATGTACCCATAATCTTTTCCATACAATAAAAAAAATTTATTTCCGATTTGTGGTAAAAAAATAAGCTTCTTTTCGTTTCGAATTAATTATTTGAGAATACATTTATTTTATATTCGGTAAATGCTTTGTCAATATTTTGCGTGGCAAATAAAAAATAAAATATTTATAACATTTATATTATATTTAGTTTCAGATTCACTGTGGCCGATATAATTGACATATTGAACAATGATGAAGATATTTTGGACGGGGCTGTCTATATCTGCCCGCCCGAAAATCACATGTTAACTGATGAGGATAATGACGAAAAAGATACTATCGAGGGTGACTTGAATATCCTGTCAGGCAATCATTAGGAAATGCGGTTGATGGATTGAAAAGAGAATATGTTGGACAGGAAGATGAAGCAAATATTGAAGACAGCGATGACGAGGTTCCGCTTTCACAATTGAAAAATCCATTCCAAGCAGGAATAATTAAAAAAATGTATCTTCCAAGAAGGGAATGGAATAATAAAGACCTTTAAGGATAAGTAAGGTAGGAATGGAGCAGACCTGATTTGGAGTACAGCTATGTATGTCACCTGTGCAATGGTTCCAATTATTTTACGATGACGAAGTATGGGATTTATTAGTGTATTACTCAAAAAAAAATTTGCTGTTTACTTAGGAAACGAACAATTTGAAGTAACGAAAAAGAAATTCCCCTCTTACTTGGAATTTTTTTATTGAGCGGGTATTGGGCTTACGCAATGCAGCGAATGCTCTGGGACACTGGTGCTGATAAATATCATCGTGGTGTGGTTAATTCAATACTAAGTCCACGTTTACATGGATAACTTTTTTAATAATAACTTCCAAAGCAATCTGGGCACCAAGGTTCGGGCGCTATTCGAGCAAATCGTGTCGAAAAAGCACCCTTGGAGACACTTTAAACCATGAAATCAAAATCTAGGGTCACTTATCATCAAATCACTGATAAAAAAAATCGGACGTAACGTTAGTTCGATATAATGACAATCATATTGAAACTGTGTCTCCTCTTGTGAAGGGGTAGCTCCGGTGGGTTCAGCACAGCGATGGTAAAGTAGTCAAAATAAGAAGATCACAATTCAACCAGCGTCAAGCAATCAGCAATATAATAGATGTGTGGGTGAAGCCGATCGTCTAGATTTTTATCTGGGGATTTTAATGCCAATATTCTTCTACGTCAGAAGATAAACGTGTTTTAAGCTATTTCTAATAAAATAAATTGATTTGCCTATACCAAATATTCTTAGCTGTTACTTGTGAAAAGTTGTATTTGCTTTACAACACCCCTCACATTATATTTATTATACTATTCTTCCAAAGGTCTCCGCTGCCTGCCTGATCCTAAAGGCTGAAATAAGGAAAAGGAACCAACTAAAATTAAAATTCACAACGCGTTCTTTTCAAAATTCGAACACTCGACTTAAAGTAAGGTATACAAATAATAGAACTCATAGAAGCTGCAAAAGTTAAGTTTCTCACTCTTCCTTTCCTATCCTTAGTGATACTTTTTTTACTTAAAATAAATTAAAATTTTAATCTGTTACTCGTCAAAGGCAAAAAATTCTTTATTCAACATTTGTTAATCAAGTAAATCCCCGCCATCTTCAATATGAAATTAAGTTAATATAACGAATAGCATTCACATACACAAACACATGAAGAATAAAAATTTAAAATTAAAAGCGCGCAGGCGAAAGAAGAAGTCCACCTATTTTAATTGCAATGTAATAGTAAAAAAAAAATAATTAAGTACGAAAAGCATCAGAAACCGCAATACGCAATGAAAGTATTCAGAAACTTCAACGCAATTATTACGACTACATCGTCGACAATCCGTAGTTCTTCATTTTAATTTAAAATAAATGAATTGAAATTAATATAAAAGTAATGCAGCTATAAAGGCAAAAAATTCGAATATTATTTACAGAATTTTTTGCAATAATTTTATGATTGCATTTCATTAAGGTGCATTACTAAAGAATGACATTAAAATCGATGTTAATTGCATGTAGACTGGCGATAACAGAGTGAAATGAAGATGGCTTCAGTTAATTGGTTGGTGTGAGTGTAATTCTTGCTCATTTTAAAACGCTTTGAATTTAAAAAAATTTGTTTTTTAAAGAAACATTTCAACTTTTTGAAGTGAACCTTTCTTAGGCCGACATGTGAGAAAGCAGATTAATTATTTGCTGGTTAAATTGAAAAATTTGCTTGCGCATCAAAGGATTAGACATCGATTCAGTGTCAAAAATATAACGGGTGTTTTTTTAGACTGATAGAACTTTCGATAGAAATAGCTGTCACTTGACAGCTGGTAATGGGCCGTTTACATAGAACTTTCCTCGCTTTGCTTGGCAGTTCGAACTTTAACAACAAAGCGTGAGGCGTAGAAGGTCAGCTACATAGAAGGCTTTGACAGCTTCTGCGTTAGTAGTTTGTTATGAGTTGCGATTTGTGTTTGTTCAGAGTGTTTTGTTTAAAGATAGAATCAAAAAATGAATTTTACTGATATGATGGAAGTAGTAGTAGTTATGCTACTAATGTTTGAAATTCGCGAGTGTCTGTAGTGTGTATACGTACGCCAAAATAAAAATAAAATGGAAATGATAACAGCTGATTGCCAAAGCGTACAAAAGTTGAGAGTTGCCCATGATTTTGCTTCGCTTTGCTTTGCTCTACTTTTCTCGCCTTGTATTTAGCAGGACTCATATAACATCATGTATTGAACTTATCTGTCAAAGCGAAACTCTGAAGCAAAGCAAAGCAAAAGTCCTATGTGAGCGGGCCTTAAATGACATTTTGTTTTGGCATTTCTGTTCAGTAACCATAGACAAATCATCATGGAAAGAATGACGTCGCAACAACGTTTACAAATTGTGGTAATTTACTTTAAAAATCGCCAAACTTATAGAGCACTTCGTGAATTTCATGCTCCATATAATCGAGCATCAGAGCAGCTTATTCGTCAAACTATTGATAAATTTCGAACAACATTTACTCTACTCGATGAAAAACCAACAACAAGACAAAAAACTGTACGTACAGAAGAAAATATTGGTACTGTAAGTGATAGTGTTGGAGAAGATCCGAATTTGTCTATTCGCCGCTGTGCTCAACAAGGTGGACTTTGTCCATTCACAACATGGAAATTCGAAATTGGACTGATCGCATTCGATTCACCAAAGTTAGTCGTGGCGGACATATGCCGGAAATCGTTTTTAAATATTAAATGTCATAAAAATATCTTTCAAATGAAAACAAATTTGGCGTCATACTTCATTTTTTATGTGTTTTATTTCAATTTAAAGTTCTATCAGTATAAAAAAAAACCCCTTTAAATTATCAATATAGCAATTATTTAAGGTTGCATTTTTAAGTTTGTGACATTCTGTCATACATAACAAAAATGAATTTATCAAATATTTTTTTTTTTAAAGGCAAACATTTAAAAATAAATACATATGTAGCTTTTTTCGACAATGATGACGAAGCCCATTATGAAATAGTAAATAATGAGGTGTTGTCAGTGGAAGGGTGTTGGTTATAATTTTAACAAGTTCGGTAGCCCCGTTTCGTATGATGCTTTCCTGAACAAAAAAAAAAAAACAAATGAAAATTGTAGCAGAAACACTCCCTTCACGTTTCGAACGGAAAACGTATGAGTGAATATCGCTGCCGTTGCTATTTTCTTTCAATATTTGCGTTTGAAATATCTTATCCTCTATAAAATTAATTTGAGCTGTCGATTGCGATATAGGAAGTTTCCAGAATATTAGCTTCACAAATTTGCGAATTGTACTCCTTACCCTACTGCGATACGAGTGCAATTTGGGCTGCAAATTTTATGTGAAATTTTCCACTTGGTCGAGTGTAAATTGACACTAAAAATATTTTGATTTCAACAATAGATTTTGGGAAATGTGCCTGTTTAATAAATGGCTAGGCTGATATACAAGTTTATGGTAGATTTAAGGTTCGTATATTGCAAAACGTAAATATTACTAGATTATAGATTTTTATTTGTTAATTTATAATTTTACTAGCTGACCCGGCGAACATTGCTCCGCCTTAGAAGCAATAAATGAGCAGATTCTTGATTTTATGAGTTTAAATTTTTTATTAGGATAATAAATATAAGTTAGCACCAAAAATCAATTATTGTAATGATTCTTTATTGGCCATGTATTTTAGTGCATAGGCTGCACTCTTCAGTGAAGCACCTTGTGATAGACGATATTTTTAGTTTTATTACTATGTGCAAGAACAAATAACGCAGCTGGTCTTCCGACCCTTGAACATGCCGCATATAATTGACCATGGGAAAAACATGGATTTTCTAGATTTCGACCACAAACTTTCAAGGATTGGCCTTGTGATTTGATAATGGTCATGGCGAATGCAAGACGGATCGGAAATTGAAGTCGTTTAAACTCAAACGGCATGTCGGTTGGGATCATCGGGATCCTCGGAATGAAAACTTCCTCACCTTCAAATTTTCCTTTGAGTATCGTCGCGTAAATCACATTGTTCATCAATTTACTTACCACCAAACGCGTTCCGTTGCACAGTTTTGGTGGGTTTATGTTTCGAAGCATGATTATTACGGAGCCAACCTTTAGTCGTAAATTATGCGGTGGTAAGCCAGGCATATCCAAGGACTTTAAAAATTCAATTGGATAGTTGTTGGCATCATCTGCATTTGTTGCACAGTTAATAGATTTGAACGAATGTAGTGTACTAATGACCTCATTCTGAATTATGTAAACAATGAGTGCAATGGCTCAGGTGGGGGAGTCAATAATGGCAATTTCACTTTCCCATTAAGGCAGCACAATCTTGGCGTTTCTCCGGTAAACTTCAATACTCGCAAACCACATCCATTGGCCCAATGCGAACGCTAGTATGCAAGCAGTAATCAGTGCTGCAATCATATCGAAACGCTGCTCGATTCAAATCAGTACTTGATAAATTTCTCCTTGTGCGTCGAAAATTATCAAGATGTTGATCTCTTAGGTTTGCTCGATGATTTCTCATAGCCAACCGAGCCTTTGCACGGACTGCCTCGCTTTGCTCTTGTGATTGAGAAGCACGAAGTCGAGCCATACTAAAGCGGCGCTCTTCACATGCAATTTCTTGTACTTCTTCAGTCCTTTCATTCGCAACGTTTTGCATCCTAGTTGCATTACGGCTTTTTCGAATTAGCATACACAATACAAAGGTAACGGGATAAAAAGTATCTTGTAACGTGCGCCTGGTTCTAAGCTACCTCCCCACCAATTTTCAGCCAAATCGGTTCAGCCGTTCTTGAGTTATAAGTGGTGTAATTAACACGACTTTCTTTTATATATATAGATAAAGATTTTTTTAGAATTAGCATACACAATACAAAGGAATAAGTAGAGTATGGTATTCTTCTATTGAATTGTGTGTAAGTAAAAAACAAATAAATAAAAACCTTGAATGTTGGATTAAATCCTCGTTCTTCGATAATGTCTGCCCCAAATGAGGTCATTTGGAAACACTCGATAAATATCTTGTTCTGCGTCGCAAATTATCTATTTGTTGACCTCTGTTGTTCGTTCGACGATTCTGCATTGCCAACCGAGCTGTTATCGCGGCGCTGTTCACGTGCAATTTCTTGTACTTCTTCAGTCCTTTCATTCGCAACGTTTTGCATCCTAGTTGCATTACGGCTTTTTCGGGGAAGATTTGATCGTCTTGGACGCGGCATTTTAATGATAATAATATCGGCACAATATTTATAGACACTCGAAACAAACACAAAAACCGGTAAACTTCAAAATTTCTAACTGTCAATTTTTCACCCAACAAAATTCGTAGAAGTAAACAAAATACATGTTAATATTGGCAATTCACACCAATTACATGGATATTGCCCTTCTCCGCTAGATGTCACTACAATTTACATCGATATAACCTTTCGCCGCCAGAGTACATGCAAATTTTAGTTTTCATACAAAAAAGCAAAAGCAAAATACATATATGAAGGGCGAAGAAAAAAAATCAAATTTACCGTTTTTTTGTCGTCCCACGGTAACGGGATAAAAAGTATCCTATAACCTGCCCCTGGTTCTAAGCTACCTCCCCACCAATTTTCAGCCAAATCGGTTCAGCCGTTCTTGAGTTATAAGTGGTGTAACTAACACGACTTTCTTTTATATATATAGATATTGGAAACATTTTTCGTCATCCCTTGACAGGTTTGGTTTGGGGTATGGTTTGGTATGGTTTCGTCGCTGTACCATCTTCAATGATATTCAATGATATTCATTTTATGAGTTGTCATATTCTGGTCTGTATGTATTTAAAATCTGTGATCTCTGATTGTGTTTTGCCATATGTATAAGAAGTTGTACCTAAGCCCTTATTTTGGAAGTTCAAATATAACGTCAGAGTTGGTCAGAGGTTGTTCGTTTATTATTCTTTCATCGTTTCTATGAAAATTAAACGTCTTGTTATCCATTTAAATAATATTAATCCTAACCGAATCCACAACGAAATTCACACGTATTTTGTTTTTGCTTCTACGGCTTTTGAATGCTCATAATCGGCTGTCATAAATACCCCACCTTATATACAATATGTATACATGAATTCGCCTTGAGAAAGAATTTACAATAAATATTTGTTTTTCAGTGGCCTAAAACTATCGAATATATTAATACTTTTACAAATAACATTATAGAAATATTGTTACAGTTACTAAATAATTGAACTGTTTACAAGATTTGAATATTAAATAAGGGTGTTTATTATTTTTTTATTAATTTAATTAAAAATCTGTACATAGATCTTAAAAATAGTAATAAGAAAGGAGGAAAAAAGTGCCGATAATTTTTACTTTTTTACTCCGATAATTTTTTCCTCTTTTACTCTTTCTTCATACTATTTTTAAGATGTATGTATGTAACGAAAAAACAATAAACATCCTTATTTGAGTTTTCTAACAAATATCGGCGCTTTTTTACTACATTTATAAAAAAGTGAAGTTGAATAAGTGGCATCACCTTCTTTATTCCTACGTTGGCTCCAATTCTTTTAACTGAGTTTTGGCAAAGCGAAGCGATTACTTCCAAGTATTACGTTATTGTACTAGAACCTGCAAAAATTATTTTGATTTTGAATGTCAATAAATTCATCAATTTTATATAGCATGGGATTTATTTTATGCAAGACAATGTCTGGGTTATGAAATTTAAAATGAAACTCTGAGTTCCTTAACCCTTTATTAAAAAACTTTACCTTTGATTTTTCGCAAGCGGACCTTAGTGAGACATCGTTGTGAAAAGTGTAACACTTGGAAAACATTGGAAGTGACGATCCTTCCTACCTCTTCTCTTCCTTCCTTCTGCGCACTATATCTCTTATTTAAGACGCCTATAGAGTTGTGCTAACTTAATTAAAATATAGGTAACAATAGCTAAAAAAAATAACACATTCAGCTATACTTATTTTATAGAATAGAACAGATTATTGGAAAAAGTTTGTTATGATTTCGCACTTAAAGAATTTAGCCGATTTTAATTACCATTATTTTTGAAATTAAACATTTGCGAAAAACAATAGTATGGCATACTTTATTGGATTTTTTTTGTCATATACATATGTACATAAGAGCGTACCACTCCCTATGTACAAAAAGTTGTTCACATTAAGTAACCGTTACTATTTTCTCTAAGTGATTTTGAGCGTAGTTACTACCGTTTCCTATCCTAATAGAAAAAGAAGCGGCCCTAAGGTTAGAGTGTGACTCCGACCTCAAAAGTTTACATTTAGAGGTGTGATACTCTTTGCTCCAAATTAACTCTTTTCAAAAGCTTCCAAGTCACTATTTATAATCGAGAAGAGTTAAGAATAAAATCCATGAATTTCAGACTCTACTCCCAAATCTATTTACAGATGGATCAAAATTGTATAATAGTAGAACAGAGGGGGGAATAAACGGCCGCAAATTTAAAAAATCCTTCAATATATCTCGCATATCAATATATATCGCAAATATAATACGAAGGGCACATATAAAAATCCTCTCCGCTAGCCAAGCGACCCTTAAAGCCTTGAAATCAGATCCCTAAATTGGCATTTGAGTGCCTAAGTCTTCTCAAGGGCATGAGGGAATTAACAAAGTAATTTCAACACGAGATACCACAGGAAAATGGTGCGCCTGTCTGATACCGACGTTTGTCGATACTGAGAAATGGAAATAGAAAGCTCAGAATACGTTCTCTGCAGCACTACTGCGCAAGGCGAACAAAGTATCTATCATCTAGGTGACATCGTTGTCCGATCACATAATACATGGAACAATAAACCCCAAGTAGTGCTAAAATATATTAAAAACCTATAGTTTTAAAAGAAAAAGGCAATATATAATGGATCAAATCGGATCGCAGTACCTTGAAGCTTATAATAATAATGCTTACTGTCAATCAAATGAGAATAGAATCGTTAACGATTAACAACTGAAGCGCTGCGGCGCGGCGTCCAAAGATTTCCTCAACAGTGAAACAAACCAATTCAAAAATTTAGTTTTATTTGTCCAAATCATTTTCTTTCCCGTGTTTATATTCACTAGCCCATTACCTCCTTTAGTTGATTTTTTTTTTTATTGATCGGTATGCAGTAAATTCATTTTCGGCAAGAACTGAAAGTGATGTTTTTACTTTTGCCCTTGTTGTTTTCCTACAAGCTCCGATTTATGATATCACCTTGCCCATGCATTTAACGCATTGGATTTCTAGAATTATTTTGCTTTTTCTCCGCATTGTACTAGCGATTTTATCAAATTTTAAACGAAAACTTCGCATACATAGTACGAACATTTTACCAACAGGAGTAAAGCAAACGTAGTGCAAATGGCACGTATACCGAATTAACTGGTCTAACACCTGCAATGTTACCCATAAAATAAATCCGCTTTTGCTAGTTTAGATATAACTAAAAGAACAATTGAAATGCATTACGAGTACTGCTTCGTGTATCCAAAAAAAATGTTTTCTTTTAGAAAAGTGCAAGTTTTACTTACAATAGAAATTAAAATAAAAAAAAAAAACATTTACCCCAAAAGCTTTTATTTTTCTTCTTTGGTTTACGCCAATAAACACAATCATTAACACCACAACCCCAAAATATCATAAATTTCAATAAACAATACTTAATTTGATCAGATTTAAAGTATAAATAACCAATTTTCGAGTTAATAAACAAACAAACCGAAAGAGAATGAAAGTAATCGCAAAACAATCAAGCCGCCCATAACCCGACGAAGGTTACTTACTTAAGTACATAGATATCTATGTATTGTATATTGTATGTGTGTGTGTAAAAAGCGATGCCATTGTATGTGTGTACCAACTTAATATGTATTAATATAAAGATTTATGTGATTCGCATGTGAGGGCATTTTATTTAATAGCCCCATTAAAATTCGACAATTTTTGGGAAAGAAGAAAACCCCCAAAATATTCGTATGTGGAGTATGATGATATTATTATGGGATGTTAAGGAAATTGTTTCTAGAAAAGCGTCGTTGCCTTAATCCGATTGGTTTAGAAAAATATCATTAAAATCCAAAAAACAATAAAACACAACAACGTGTAAAATAGCATCGGAAGTCAGAAGAAATAAAAGTTTAATCGATTTGATGCCTTCTAAGGGTACTCGTTGTGCACATAGAGCAAACACTTCGCTATGCACTCGGGGATTGGATCAAAGTAGATAACTCCAAGTTACACCGAAATGCCGTGTAACTGTATAGAGCTTTATTTATTGGATGGGAATACATACATGCAACAAAAGTTGGCAGGAGGAGAAGTTCGCCTAAAATCTTTTTGAAAATGGCATTCGTTTCAATGTTATATATTCGACTGTAACGGTAAAGTAAATAGAAATAAATCATTTCACCAAAGGTAATAACTTTTAATTTATTTTTAGTTTAGTTTTTTTTTTATTTTTTTTTTACTATCTGAAACAAAATCTACACCTACTTCATAATTTTCCATTACGGTTAGTTGATAAAACTTTTTTTTTTATTGGCAACATGCCATTCCGATTTATTAAAACCTATCTTATTGTTAGAAATTCCCAACGTAATCAAACGATGGTGACATTTAGAAGTCTCATTTTCATAATTAAGTTTTTTAAGCCCACTTACTTGGAATTCCATTCCTTATATTTCACTTAACTTAATAATCTAATTTTATTTACTTTTTGAAGTAGGTGGCAACCCTCTTCGAGCCTCTTCGAAGTATTCTCAAAATAACGCTTTCTTAAAACTCCTTCGTATAAGACCCGTATTTTAATATTTGTTTCACCTTATTATAATTTTAATTGATTTTTTAAACCCTCACCAAAGAGACATTTAAAATTTATTGCACACACATTATTTATTTATTATTTAAATTTAGGCGATCGCAACCATCTTTCAAATATGTTTTTTTATAAACTCGTTCATTTCAGAGAAATATTGTTATATTTCAATAAGCTTCCACAATTCATTACATTCATGTTTTGAAACCTAGTTCCATTTACTTTATAAATTAATACAATATACTCTTTTAAGCAGGTGGCAAACAAAATAAAAGGTTTTTCAAAATAAAGCTTTCTTGAAACGTTTTGATTTGAGACCCACATTTTAATATTTAACTTTACTTATTATAAATTTAAGTAATTTTTTAAACAGGTGGCAACCCTCCCCAAAATTTTTTTGAAACTACGCATTTTAAAAATTTGTAGTTTGGCACTCATATTGCAAAATGTCAGTTAATTTGTTTTATTTAACTTAATTTCCATGTAAACAGGTGGCAACCTTCTTTATAAGTATTTGTGAAGTGAAGCTTTATTGAGCCTTGCATATTATATTAAATGGATTTGATTTCACTTTTGATAATTTTGCTTACTTTTTTAAATAGGTGGCAACGCTCTGCAAAAGTCTTTTTGAAATTAAATTCTCTTAAAACTTTAAGTTTGTGCACTCATATTGTAAAATTCCATTTGTTTTTTTAAGCTCACTAAATTTGCATTTAATCAGGTAGCAACCTTCTCTCAAAACATTTGGAAAGTGAAGTTTTATCAAACCTAAGTATTTCAATTGATATCCATATTGCCATATTTGAATTCGATCACTGCTTTAATTGAACTTAACCTTTTAATCAGTTGGCAACTCCCTATAAGAAATCGACTTTATGATAACATGTATAACGGCCAATATATGTGTTAAATCGTAGCCAGATCAATCTTGTCCTTAAACAGCAATATGTGATTTAACTTATTTATTGTAATGGACTATAGTTTCTTTAACAGGTGGCAACTCTGCATATAATACGAGGGTTGCCTTTTATATTTTGCGCCTGATAATGAAAACACAGTCAAATATTAAGGAAAATAGTTTTATTGTTTTTCAAAATATTCTCCATCCAAGTCAATACTCTTCTGCATTCGCTTGAACCAATTTTCAAAGCACTTTTGCAACTCAGAAGAGGATACCTTTAAAACGAGCTGTTTGAAGGCTTCTATAGCTTCTTCAGGCGTTAAAAAACGTTGACCTCGCTTCTTTTTTTTTTTTGATGTTCGGGAATAAAAGGAAATCATTAGGTGCCAAATCAGGGCAGTAAGGCAGATGACCCATCAATTCGACCATTTGAGTCCTCAAAAACTCTCTTGTGTGAATCGATACGTGAGAGCTCGCATTGTCTTGGTGAAGAATGATTTTTCTTCCGCGGTTGGTTTTCCTTAATTTTCCAAAAACTTTTGGCAAACAAATGGTTGTATACCACTCAGAATTTATCGTTTTAAGTTTATCTGGTGGAACAGTTGCGACATGACCAGATTTTCCGAAAAAACAGGCGACCATTTGCTTTGAGGTGCTTCTTGCGCGAACAACTTTTGTTGGATTAGGCTCGTCTTGGAACACCCATACAGTCAATTGCTGCTTTGTTTCTGGCTCATATGCATAGATCCAAGACCTTCACGAAATTTGTCCGGCAACGATGGGCGGCCACGTAAGAACTCGGTGTACCATCGTTTCACAGTGGCTAAGTGTGGTGATTCAACAGGAAAAGTAGAAGTAAGTTGATTGATGCATTCCTGTCTCGAAAATCGTGGTAAATCATCACACGAAAATGTTCACGGGTTAATTCCATTTTTAGGCAATATGAACTTTTAAACTCACTATAAATAAACACAAATAAAACTCGTAAGTTAAAACGTTATATGCAAGTTTATGCCAAAAAATACCAAATTTTACGATAAAAATATCCAATTACAGCTAATCACATGTAGTGCTGCGAAGGCGCAAAATATAAAAGGCAACCCTCGTATAGCCTACTTCTTCACTCACATATTTCAATATTCATCGTATCTTATTCTTGTGGTTAATATTCGTGTGGTTGACGTTTTTTTGTGCTCCGAGAAAAATTTCTGTTACTCTAAAAATTAGTACTATAAACTCCATTTGATAACTTTAAGCTGTACAGTGAGTATTTTATTGGTGAAACACACATTCAAGAAATTTATGGAATAAGCAGATATTTTTTTTGTTTATAATTATTTAAATCAAACATCAACTCGGTTAGTGTGGCTAAAGTGCCAAAGAACGCTGCAAGTTTCCTTTTTCAAAACCAATCCAGTAGGCACCTTTCGTGAGATATCCGATTCGTTTAGTGCTATTTAAGAAGCGTAAATAGTTGTGCAAACAACAAACAAATTTTAAGTTGACATAACTATGTATATTTAAAAATACTAAGCAAATAAAATCAGATTAGGTGTTAAGCTGACATTTCACATGTATTTTCTTAGGGCTCATTCACAATAGCGCAGTTTTTCCACTTCCCAATATTACATCTCAGATGGGATATTAATTTTCCGAGTTAGTCTTGTTGCTTTACATGCAATGTATCGTGCTCTGTTGCGATTTGGTTACAAAGAAATGGGCTTAGTGTACTACATTACCCTTCCAAACTAAGGCATGCCAAATAAAGAAGATATAAGAAAATTGAGCCCAGAGGGCATGGAGAAAGCTATCAAGGCTGTTCGAATGGGTCAAATGGGATTACTTTAACCTCCTTTGGCAACTAGACTTGAGCGGCCTCCAACATTAACCACAACGCTTGAAAGCGGCTTGCATAGTTACTTATTTTTTGACGATAGAATCGAGGTTTTGCGGATTGATACGCACAGAGTACGATCTCTGGAGTATCAAATAGATTAAATAAATAACATTCCAAATAAGAGCACTGCAATGAAAGAGTATGCAGGTAAGAATTGGCTTGGTAGATCTTACAAACGACACCGAAATTTTCTGAGTTTCCAAAAAAAAAACTGGTCCAAGTTCCAATTCTGCTCGTGGTTTTTCTCGACAAAATATGGATACATTTTACAAATTACTAGAATAAGAGTGCTCTAAATAAAATTTCCTGCCCAGCCGTATATGGAACCTAGGCGAACCAGGAATATCCGTGGTGCCTTCACATCAAGCACACAAACTCATTTGAAAAGAAAAGATGCTCCGCCTGGCTGGAGCTCTGCGTGCTATTTGCCGATATGGGTTCAGATTCCCATTTTAACAAAATGGTTCAAAAATTTTCAAAGCGTAATAAACCCATCTTCAGCTGAATCTGCCTTGCTTATACAGAAATGGCGTTACGGCCACATACGCAATAAAGAATCGCTCGATCTATTTAGCTTGCAAATATTTCATTGCCACCTCATCTGACACACAAACTTCAGCCGCTTGATAAATCTTCTACGGGACTTTTTGATCTTCTGTTTTTCCGACAGGGTAAAAAGATGATATATGTTGGAACGACTTCCCATCACCTATTGTCGCCAAACCAAACTGGAAAACATTTTCTTTGGGACCATTTTAAAACCTTTTATAACGATTTGTGCGAGACAATGGCAGAAAAGTAACAGGTTTTCATATTGTCGAGCTATTTACGAAATCCTACTTAAAAATTCGGACTGGCCAAATAGCATTTAATGGAGTTTCCGTTTAAAAAAAAATATTTCCACTGACGTTGATTTTATTGCTGAAAATTAACCAGGTAAGTTCAATTATGGATTTTGCATTTTTAATATCTTAACAAAAGAGATATATTTACTTTTCTGCAAACTCAGTGGAAACTACGACCTTAGCGTCAAAAGGACATTCAGTATTGAAATCATACTTGAGAATAACAGGTTTTCGAATTATATCCATTCAAATAAAACCTTTCCATTTCAACACAACCGGTCCGTTCGGGTCATGTGTTTATTTTTCTACAAATGAAACTCGGATATGTTGTTTCTTGATCAAAATGAGCAGGCACATATTTTTCTCCTTTTGACCGAAGAAAAAGTATCTGTTATTTTTATAGCTCTTGTTAAACTAGTCGACTAGTAGATCAACAACTTTTTTGATAGCTGATAATCGAATACTAAGTATTCGACTAACCATGCACTTTCGATTAATCGAGCAGTCTGAAAATCGGCTAACCGAAATTATTCGAAAGAGACAGCTGCTCACAATATATTCGTAAAAACTTCGTTATAGTGGTGGAAAACGAGCTTTATCAAAAGCATAAACATTCAAACACATATAAAACACAAATATTTTTTTAAAGAAAAAGAAAAAATAGTCGAAAAAGTCGGAAATGTACGGGTAGTCGAAAAAGTCGAATGGAAACGGCGAGTCGATTAGGTGAAGTTTTTTAAATGCACATAACTTCTAAAAACTGACCGATTTTGAAAATTGAAGTTGAAATATGTTGTAATTAGTGGAACATTTTAATCCCGATTCTCGCCAAAGTTTTTTTTTCCGAAAAAGTTAAAGAAGGTACTTTTTTTTAATTTTATGTATTTTAATTTTCTCGAAAAGTTTATTTTTTTGTATTTTTTATTTTTTTCACATCAGAAAGCAGCCTCTTCAAAATGTACTTTTGCCAAGCGGTTGTTAGCAAAAATATTTTGTTGAAATTGAAATCGCCGAAAAATAGCGGAAGCAATTTTTTTCGGCCAAAAGAAAAAAATGTTTACCAAGTAAATGGAAAGATTCAGTATATTGAAAAATCCTCTGGTGTTATGGATTTCGTTAATGTGAGTTAGGCGAACCGCCTATATATTTTTTTAAATGAGTTAACTTAATGTTTATAAGTTTTTTATGTGCATGAGAAAAGGTTGTAAAAATAAAAAGAAAATTAAGCTTCATATATATTTGGTCATAAAATCATACGAAACGGCCTAAGTATGTTGTATGTACAAATTCCTCATTCACTAAACCACATACACACACAAACACACATATGTACATCTACCCCATTATATTTTTTGTTGTTATTGGTAATCCTTTGAAATGTTTTGATAACAAATTTCCTGCAAACAATTTCTATTAACCTACATTGATATGAAAATAGCCCATTGGCTAACATATTCTTTTCGATTTCTCTGGAAAACGTGCACACAAAAATATGTACATACATATATGGGTGCGTATTTGTATGTGTGTGTGTGTGTGCACATTCCCATAGGCACCTACATGAATATGAAAACAGGCAAAATTGTGTGGGTGGTTGTGATTGGATTGACCCTGCGCGTACAAGCTAAGGTCAATCAGATCTGGGGCTGAAGGCTATTTTTCTTTTGTACATTTTTTAACTCCTTCTCTGCAGCACATCCGCAAAGCTGCTGGATTGGAATTTTTTCTATGTATGTACATACCATCTAAAAGGATTTAGCAGCTGCTCACATGTGTTCCACATTTACAAGGTTATAAAGGTTGTTGTAATGCTCGCAACACATGTGCCATATTAGGTAGGCATTTTATGTATCGCATAATTTTTACATAAAAATCGAATTTACCAAAGAATTTCAGCAATGCAGACAACGATTTTCGTTATTTTTTTTACGCCATCAGTACCTACTAGAGCTATGCATATATATAAAATTCTAGTCACAGGTAGGCCAAGACTTTGTAGAAGTCTAGTTGTAGAAAAGTGGCATTGATTTTTAAAATAAAATTTGTTGTTATTATTATTGTTTTTCTTTTGTTTTTTTCTTCGCATTTCTCTTAAGTCTTTTATTTTATATTTCAAGATTTATTTGCTGTATTTAACCCCACCTAACGTGGCTTGTTGACCACGCCGGTTCTCTTAGCTTGTTTGTTTTTTTTCTGCCGGTTAATATGCGACGATTGCATTATTTATGTTCGCCATTAAGGGTTAATGTGTTGTTGATTGTGGCAGCAAATGATGTGATTATTGTTAAGCCAATATGTATTTATATATGAACATATGTATATATTTTTTCTCATATCGCTCAAAAGAGCGAGCGTTCGTTCACGCGCGTGAAAATACCTTTATCTACGTATGTATGTATGTATGTATGTATGTGTTGTATTTTATATTTGTATTTATCATAAGTGGCATATTATGCAAATAGCCGGTGATTGCATACAAATGTTGGAAATTATTGAAAATGTTGTTAACACTAACCAGTGTTTAAATCATTGATGGAATTGAGACACATGGATTTTAGTGTTATTTTATATACATATGTACAACACACATTTGTAAGAATATAAATTAATGGCGCTATTAACTGTAGACCCATAAATGATTTTTATTTCGAAAGCTGATTAAGTTGTCGCACTTAATGGTGTACAATAATTTGTTATGAACAAAAAATACAAATTAATGTGCGTGTATGACTGGTGTCAACTGTTCACATCTCTATTTTTGTTGTAACAACCTCATTAAGCTTACTTTTTCGGGGTCGGATAATAGAGATAGTTATTTTAGATATGGGTTTTTAACCATTCGTTAACCATCAAATCACCATTGATATTAATTTTTAAAAAGTCGTTTGAAATCGGATCTTTTATAGTGACAATAAAAATGGTATGACACTCAAACATCGAATTTCTTAGGAGGGACGAAAATAATCGTTATTTTGGTTTTTTTGTATGAAAAAACTATTGGCAAGAATTTGTTCAAAACAAAGCTCAAATATATCGATTTAATCCTGATATCATAAGGTATAACCTAAATTTTATTTGGAATCTTCTTTATATTAAATCATTGCATAATCGTTATTTTGTGGTTTTTATTTTTTTTAATCAGAAATAATGGTTATTCTTCGATTTTTGTTTTTCGATAAAAAAAATCGTCACCGATATTTATTTATCCAATCATATTTGGTCGATATTTTTTGTTTACATTAATATGTTTTACGATTGAAAACCAAATCACAAAATATCGATTAAACTTGATCGAAGAAATTAAAATTTGAGAATATCGATTATTTTTCATCAAAAGGAAAAAAATCGAATAAAATCAAAAATATCGATCAAATGTGTTCGAATAAATATAGGTCCAAAAATAACGATTATTTTTTATCGAAAAAAATAAAAATTAAAAAGTAACGATTAAAGCCAAATTTGTTTTTTTTAAATTATATCCATTACGGTCCCTGCTTCTTCGAGTACCCAACCTTTTTGAAATTATTCCAAATTATTACGTGATTAATACTTGTAGTTATTTATTTTGATTCGCGTTAACTTTCCAAAAAATATAGCCAAGCATTTCATATTTCAATCACGTGATTGCTTCGCACAACTTTTGTGAGAAAAAACCGAGTGTTTTAAGTAAATCGCCCGGTATTTATTGCTGTATTTTTCTTTATTTAACATCGTATAAGATTCTAAACTTAACCGCAAAACAATGAAGCAGTTATCCGCTCAAGAAAAAATATACCATAGATAATTCTTGTCATGAGATTAAGGAAAATAATGAAAATGGGCTATGCCGCCTATTTTCTACGTAAAGCTATAATCTTAAAATAAAATGGAAGGCGATCTGACCTCTATTATTAAATATTATAATTAAATAGATATTTTATGCTGACCCTAAAAAACAAGAACGGACAATCTTTTAATATATGCTCTGGTTCTTCATCAGCCCACCCAAAAACACCAACAGGCCACTTCTGCAACAAGCCCCACTTTTTACAGATGGTATCGTAACTTGCAATGGCCTACCTGGTGACCAGTAAGAGTTCCTAAACTCTACCAGCTGCGATTCAGAAGTCGTTCAAAAAACTTTCGAGAGGGAAATATGCGTCTCCTGGATTGCATTTTACCCTTTGTGTTTTATGCCAGTTAGTTGCAAACCGAGACTCCTCCCTTATTTTTTTTTAGTTCTATAGTGAATGCTCCACAGAAAGATTCTGGTCCATACATTTGCCGGGGTGCCTTAAGTTTTGCGAGTCCGTCAGTCCTTTTGTTACCTCGAAACTCGACATTCCCTGGGACCAACCACAGTGTTACTTTGGTGCGGATGGTCAGTTGGTTCGAAACAGTTTCCCAGTCATCCGCAAGCCTCAATATCAATAAGTACGCGTCCAAGGACTTTAGAGCAGACTGACATAACACTTATTCTGGACCGATTTGTACTTCTACGAAGGCATTTGCGGGCACAGTGTTCAATTGCATAAACTTCAACTTGGAAGATGGTTGAAGAAGTGCCCATTGGGAAAATTTTCTGCAACTTTGCTCTGAACATTCCAACCTCAGTACTTCTATACTTCAGTTTGGATCCATCAGAGTACCTTGGTGGGGATCCTTCAGAGATATATTGTATTATCGCTCCGCAGCAGTCCATTTAAAGAATTATTACCCCGTAGTGTTTGTTAAAGGATAGACTTGGTAGCATCATCTCCGAACATTTGATAAGTATTCCCATGTTACACCGAAAATCGCCACTCTTCATGCTACCAGTATACGCAGAGCTCCGAAATAAGTCGCCTTCTTAATGAAAATTGTGAGGGGGAATGATTGTAATGCCGCCAAGAGCATCCATTGGGCAGGTGCGCATCGCTACTGTCATGCCCACACAAGCCAAATGGTAGAGCTTACCCCAAGTAATGTCGGTGCTAACTTTCTTAATCTTGGGCCATAAGAAAGCGCCGCATAACTTAAAATCGGCTCTATCATCGTGTCCGTCTAGGTATATTCGCCATATTTCACCAGAACGTCTTTGAAAGCAAAAAAAGTCCTTGTAACCTTATTGGTAATCATTGTAAGGTGTGAGGTCCAGTTAAGCGTTTTATCCAGACATACCCCTAGATATTTTACCTCCATTGAAAACTCAATTTTGGTAAATGATAAAAAGATCAATGACCAAAACAGGTTTGGTTTTCTTTAATGTATTTGATAGGGCAGGGAATCCCATAGGGAATTTTTCAACTTTTCGAATGCACCAAACATCCGGACACTGACACAAAAAAAAATCGATTATTCAGATATCCGTATATTTTCATAGCTACCGAATATCCATGTTCGCGGCTATCCAGATATCAATATAATATTTGGATATCGGGATATTAGAAATTATTAAGATGCAAAAATGGACAAGTAATAATAAAAGGGTAATGGAGAACGAAAAAAGGTTTCAGAAGATATAAACAGTAAGTGAGAAAAATAAACCGCGGCATTATTTCTTGCGAAGATTAGTATCTTTGGGGGGTGAATGCAGTAATATGGCATTGAAAATGTTTAAGTACGAATAATTCTACAAATCGGTATCCCAAACCTGTTTCACGAGTTGCCTCATTCCATTCGTTCACTAATGGTGTGCGCGTACTTATACCCTTAGAAGAGCACACGTCGAATAATTATTTTTTCATTATTATTATTGTTCGTCAATTCGTTCATTTTTGGATATCCGAAATTACGAATATTAATCAATTAATTCGTAAATCCATATAACCGGATAATTTCACGAGCGGCAACGTATATCCGCTTGGATATCCAGATATCCGAATATGGAGATAGTCCCAGTTTTTGTATTTGAATAACAGCTTTTTAAGTATTTATAAAAAATATTAAAAAAAAACTTTGAATCGAATTTTATGCAAAAATCCACTTTATATTTACCACTTATTGTGGTTTTGCCTTTCGCGCATTCATGTTCCTTTTTCAATGCAAATGTATGTATACCTCAAGCTTTTCTATTTTTACTACTATTTGCTGTCTCTGCTGGTTGAAGGTCAACGCTGGATGATGGTTGGACTCTGGATTTTCATCCATAGTTCTACCAGTTGCGAATGTAAGTATCTACTTCAATACTAGAAAAGTTTTCCAATGCACTGAAATCTCCCTAGTCCAACAAAAAACGCAGTTTAAATTCATCACAAAGCAATAGTCCTAAAAACAGCTAGAAAGAAAGATATACTCTATTGCAAAAAGTTTAGCGCAAACCTAAATTATTCGTCGAAATCAGGAGCGTTATCTTAATAACTAAAAAATACTGCACTTGTATGTCTTCAGAAAGAGCTCAATGAACGCTGAGTTGTCAAGCAACGTTATACTTGAACCACAATACCGACGAACGACGAATTTTCGACAACGAAAACAACTAAATATAACAAGTCGCAATTCAAATTTTAATTTTTAATTAATAAAAAAGAGAATAATATTTTGTGCTGAAATTAAAATATTTCGATTTAAACCCCATGAGTATATTAAACATATGGCCACAATGGATTGTATTTTGAAACTGCCGCCGGCGACGACAATAGAAATAAATCCATCACAACGAATGTTCGTCGGAAGAAAGTCATTGTTCGCTTTGGTGTGTACATTCTCATATAAGTCAGTGTATTCAATTCTTGACAGCGAACGTTCCCAACGAAAAATGCGCCGTTCACAGGTATTGTGTTTTAAGCATTATGAGGTTCGACGAGCTCGTCAAAAAGAGACAGCGAATTTTCTGTCGCCTACTCGTCGAATCGACAAAGGTTAGGTGTCTAGGGTTAATAGAGTTTGAAGTGACCTTTTGAGCTAACTAAATAAACTTTTTTACCACACTGCTATCATGAAACTGAACCTATTTTTTTATTTTTTCTTTTGAGTTATTACAATTTGTATTCGCCATAATGCCACATATTGTGGCTTGCAACAAAATATTACATTATACAACTAATGATAATTCCAAACACTCCCAAAGATAATCTAACTTGCAGAAAACAAAATTGCAACAAACTGTAAAATATACTTGTACAAGGAATGTAAAAAGAGGGCAATAAGGACAATTTTGTATAGGTCTTTGAAATTACACACGGAAATGATATTCAATCTCGTAAACTAACAGAGAAAGCTGCGTTCCCCGAAACTCATTATAGAGTTTGTAGCAATATTTTATGGCATTTGAATGCGAAAGAAGTCAAACAGCAAATATTACAATTATCAAACAGAAGACAATAACTAAGGGGGAAGGGTAGCCATAAGTTTAAAAAGAAAGATGTGACACAGCTATGTATAGTAAATAATTGAGAGCAAAGGGGAGAGTAAAAATTATGAAACTTAAAAATGGAAATCAGCAGCCTTCGAGGGCTTAGGAACTGCTAAGAGGTGCACGGAAGGAAAGAGAGATAGAGGATGAAATGCGGCACGAGCCGTATTAACTTAGAAACCGTGTGTGTGTGTGCGTGTAGATAGGGCGCGGGACAAATGTAGCTCTAAGCCTTTGGTGTTCTTTGCTCTTGTTTATTTGTCACGCATTTTTTTATTTAATAGTGCGTAGCGTAGTAACATACAGCACACACACACACACACATACATATGTAGGTATGTATTTATGTATACATGTCTGCGCGCGTATGGGTTTCTACCAGCACTTTGTTTACCAAGTAAAATAAATTTACATTTTTATCGAAAAAGTTTCATTGTACGCGTAAAGTTTCGAAAAGAAGGCATTCGAAAGAAGAAAAAAAATGTAGAATGAATGAATTGGAAAATATAGTTTGCTTGGCTTCATTTGCCCCACATTGAATGATATTTCACATGCACACACACACACACATAAATACATGCAATCGCTTGTGGTTGTGTGTGTGTGTGTGTGTAAATTATTTGCAATGAAAAAAAAAATAACAGCAAAGTTTCAGTCAGTTAACCGCGTCCCTGATACTGAATTGATAGCGATATCATTAACTCTAGAAATTCAGCAATTTTTGCTATGCAACTAGCGTGCGTATTTAGTTGGGGAGGGTGAATAGAAAATGTGCGTACAGAATAAAACAAACAACAAAAAAACAAACGCTAACATGTTTTGCCGTCGAAAACAACTTAACAGCATTGATCTAGATATGTTTTTTTTTATAACTTTTTGCGCTTTCAACTTGTTGAAAGAGCATTGACCAACAACCTTCGTGTTTTCTCCGATTGTTAGTTTTGATTATTCTACCCATTCCACAATGCATTGTTTCCCATACAATCATAGTTTATTGTTGTATTTGTATTTGAATTTCTATTGCCGCCAGATTTTCAACTACACTACAAACGCTCAGTCTAATTCATTAAACAAATTGATTGGTCGCGTTTTCCACCGAATATCAGTGTTTTCATTATACAATAGATTTGTTCAAATATGTAATTGATACGGTTGCGGCAAGTTTGTGCGGAATTGTTGCAAATTATTTAGAGAGTAATGAAAAATAGAGTTACAAATTATATATCTACTTTAAAAAATTTTTTAAACAAAATTAATTTTTGAAACATCCCGAGGCCAAACCCACTAGATATTTTCAATGAAATTTATAAAAATTTTTAATTTCTATTATTGATACTAAAAAAGGTATTTTAAAGCATTTCACTTACTCATTCTCATTCTGTCGCATATAATAGGTGGCAACCCCCTCAAAAATTCTCGCCAAATCGAACAGTTTTACACTCATATTTTTTTTTTGTATACTTTTGCAACGCTTAATAAAATTTAACTTTAAAAAAGGTGGCAACGTTTTTCAAAATATACCTATAAATTTTCTCCTGGGCCAACAAACGGTTTGAGACCCATTTTTCACTATTTCTGAGAACATGTGTAGAATTAAATTAAATTCGACTTTTCAATCAGGTGGCAACCTTCTTCAAAACATAGCTCGCTTTAAGCCTTCTGCCTGACAAAACAAACTATTTCATATAATTTGCGTATAATTCCATTAAATTTTACTTTAAAATAAGGTGCCAACCCTTTATATGCTATAGGCCTATCCCTTAGCAAATCGAACAATTTGACAGTCTTATTTTTATATCTCATATCATGTGTATATAATTAAATTAAATTCACCTTTTCAAACAGATGGTAAACCTCTTAATAAATTGCGTAGGGTTCATCTTTTCGTGGTCGAGCCGAAATGTTTGACACCCATTTATTAATACTTCATACTACTCGGTTATAATTTAATAAGATCCAACTATTCAAGCATGAGGCAACTCTATTCAAAACAACGCTAGCTATAATCTTTATTCGTAACAAAACGGAACATTTGGCACTCATATTTTGCTATTTCATATAACTTGTGTATAAATTGTTGGATTAAATTCGAATTTTCAAGCAGATGGCGACCCTCTATATGCTATAAGTGTTCATCTCAGCGATTTGAATAGTTTGGCTTTCATATTTTCATTAAATTCGACTTTTTAAACATAGTTTTTATAAAATTTGCGATTCGAGCAGTTTGGTTTCCATATTTTCGTATTTCATATAACTTGTGTATAATTTAGTTAAATTCGACTTTTCAAAGAGGTGGCAACCCTCATCAAATTAGTTATAAACCCTATTGCAGAAACGAACCGTTTGTTACTCAGATTTTAATATTTCATATAACTTGTATAAAATTTATTTTAATTTGAATTTTCAAACAGATGGCAACCCTGTCAAAAAGAAATGATTATAATCGTCTGTAAAATTTCTTGCATACAAATTGTGGGGAATGTTTCATTCCTTTAACTCCAATTTCAATGAATATATATCGAACTTATTTCAAATAAGAATCCGGAGATCCAACTCGGTTGCAATGTGCGAAACCATTTCTTGTCATGCATATCTGTCCTTCTATATATTAAGGAAATCAGTCCATTAGTGTAGGAGCTCATCAACTCGTAATGAACTATGTTTTTAATATTTTGAGTCTAATTAATACTGCGGAAGAAAAGTATAAATATTTGTCATTCAATGAATGCATTGCGATATTTTACTTAAAGTATATACCTAATTCAAAAATGAGTTTAAATTCAATTACTTATTATTTATATATTTTTTCTATAGTAAAAAGGTAAAGATGGTCTTTAGAATCGTGTTCCAATTTTTAAATTTGAGGGTGGCAACATCATATCGCAAATTCCTAAAAGTGCCTTAAAGAAATTAGTATTCGCTCATATATTTCATTTAATCTTTTAGACTCGGGACTTGATGGCATTTAAAAATCTTAAGTATATATGTACATAGATAGTGCTTGGCTATTTATTACAACATAAATAAAATTTTGGCTGTCGTTGGTATCAAAAACTCAATCAAGGGCAATTCGTGAAAATAATACTGTTCTCTGCTGAGCGTTGTGTATTTCTGCGTTTGAGGACTTCACTGTCGAAATTGCTATATTTTTTAGTTTTTTAGGACTATGCAAGGTTAACTCGGAAAATATGATCGAAACGATAAAAATCATAAAATAACAATTAGAAATTATCGAAAAATAATCATAACATTACGATTGAAAACGATCGTACATCACACAACACAATGATTACTTAAGTTATGATTTTAAAATAAATGTCCGTTATAATGAGGACTATTTTCGGTCTGTGCTATAAAGGTGAGCTGCAGCACAGCATAACTGCACACTAGATACACTTGATGGTGTAGCAGCAGAAGAATATTTTAAAACAATTTTTTTCAACAAAAAATGTAAGTATAAAAACGTATTAAAAAATTTCACAATTTTTTGACAGCAGTAGTGCGATCTATTAAATTATTTTAACGATATGCTCTTGGTTAACTCATATTAACGAAAGTTTTAACGATGTCGCTATTCAGCAGCCATTTTTTAACGATTTTCGTTATCACCGAATCAGCTGTTGTGGTTTGCTAGGCGATTATCGAATATTAAACGACAACAAATTTAATGTTTTTAACTCAATCGAGAAAAGAAAACTTCGTAGTTTCAACTTAAGCAAAAGATGAATTTAAAATTCGCTGATTTGTTTCTTTCAAATTAAAAAGGAACATTAAATAATGTCTTTTTATTTATTTGGCGTATGTTTATCACGAGGTGACGAAGAAGTTCGGACTCCAACAGTTGATCGACATTTACTCCAGAATGGGGGCAATCTTTTCCATTTGAGTGCAACGGAACTTTAGAAGCTGTGTCGGTTAACTCCAGACTTAGCTAAAGACCTAATTTTCCAGCTTCACATGTTTCCTATGACCTAAGAGAAGCGTCAAGCTGCTAAAGAAATGTTTGCTTCTGTGTCGTCACATTTTGTGGGGGGCACTATTGGGACCACCCATTGTACTCATGTATTAATTTTTTCGCCAAAGAATCATGAGGAGGCTTACGTCAACCACCATATCTACCATGCAATTAAAGTGCGAATGGTAAAAGCAAACTTTGATCAAAAATTCAAGTATAAAAACAGAGAAACGATCCTAACCAAAAATTTTAAACATTAACCCTGAGCACCTTGCAGCTCAACACGATTAATAATGAAGCGAATTTTGAAAACGAAAACCATGCAGGTCGTTCAGAATAAGGTGGCGATTCGCACAATCGTTACTGTTAACGACAAATATTGTCGGCAAAAAATGCGATTGTCGAATCGTTTAAAGTTTGCGAACCGCACTACAGATGTTCACTGAGAAAATTGTCCAATTCATTAAATACCCGATAGACGGATTAATTGATCGTTCAAACGGTTGGCCAACTTATTTTACGAAATTCTCTACACACCAGAATTTGCTTAACTTAGTTTTCGAAGGTACTAAGATGAATATGCCGAGAAAATATGAAAATTTAAAGACTTGTCCAATTCGCTTTCAAACATTTGGAGAAACAACTCCTAAAACGCATCAACCACCTCTTACTTTTCCTGATAATCGTGTTAGCTACTTTCTTCACTTTCGAAGTTCGAATGTGCAAAACGGACAGATGAAAATATTTTCGCAAATGTTTGTGCTCACGATATGAGAAATGGGAAAGCGGAGAAAATTCGGCTAACCCTTAGGTTTCGGGTTTCCAGCTAGCAGTTTTCTTTCAATAAATATTTGCTTTTTCCGTGTTGGAAACTCATAACTAATTTTTCACTATGTATGTAGTTTTTAAGAATTTATTATGAGTAACTGTCACTGTTCTATTAATATATTTTTATAGACTTTTGATTGATAAGCGGCTAGTCGATTACTGGCTATTCGATTATCAATTACCAAAAAGTTGCTAATCGATTAGTCTAATAGATGGATAGTCGATTTTTAGTAGAAATTCTACTGACGCATCTGAGTGATGATCAAGAAGATCAGAATAGTATAATTTTTTTTTGTAAAGCTGGGACAACCTATCGCAATTTATGGTTTATTCTTATGAGCAAATTACAATGAACCTAAATAATTTCATCTTTTAATAATCACAAATCAAGAGCGAAATCACGAACAAATTGTGTCGGTGATAATTTGTATCGATAATAATCGATATCGATTTCTCTCATAACCAAATGAACGAGGTATTTTGAAATATTAGCATTTCACTCAACTGTTCCCTGATTTCTACCACCTCAAAAAGCGGTGTTTCATGATCGTAAATTTAAAAAGGGTATTATCACATAAAAATTTTTTTTTTTTAATGTACAAAATCTCTGAACTTTTTTTTTTTTGATTAAAAAGCAAGCAACCCGGTGATTACATATAAATTAGGAATGACGCACTTCGTTTATGCGTGGTCATTTGGACAAAAATAAGTAATCTACGTTATAGCGTGTCCGGGTTCATTTCAATCGTAAATGAAATCGTTATATCTTTCATAATATTTATCGATATTTTTCTCGTTTAAAAAAAGCAATTTCATTACTACTTTAATTTTCATGTCTAAGTCAATATCAGTAAGGCGGTGATGCTCTTATTGTTATCATTTTAGGTGCAAATGAAGAACTATTGCTATTGAATCGTTTTTGTAATTGTGTTCGTTATCGGTATCGTTATCGATATTAACACTACAGAAGCCCACATATGTTAAGGAAAAAAATGCGTTCAAAATATCAATCTTTCTTCCTAAGTGATACGAGTTAAATTGGATAACATTCGAATAAAAAGTTTTAACAAATTTCCCGTTTTCGTACTACTGTGCGCCATTGACATTCTAATATCGAACAGATATGACTGTGACATCCGAAACGCATAGAAATATTCCCAATACACACGCAGGCCAAAGCAATTGTTTTAACAACAGCAGCAGGAATAACAAAAGCATCAAAATCATCGGGATAATGGCAAAGAACTATAATATCAAATCGTGTCACGGTCGCCACCAACAACAGGATACGCATCACGAGCCGCACATTGATGTCTCACAACGCCAACAAAAAAAAAAACCAAAAAAAAAAAAATGAAATAATAATAGCGATACAGACGAATAAATAAATCGGAAATGGTAACAGCCACAGCCGATGCCAAAGCAACAATGACAATACCAATAATGTCCATGACGACAGCGGTGACAATAGGCAATGGAGTTACAGTGCAGCGTTGCAAACAAAAAAAAAACAGCAACAGCACAATGGTGGTGGCGGCGGCGGCGGCGACGATTAAGTGCGGAGTACAATAACAACAATGACAAGTAGGTGGCAGGCCTGGAACTTTGCACAACAAATGCTTTTGAATTTTTCTTGTTATTCGTGTAGTAAATAGTTGTTGGTTTTGGTGCTTCGAATGTCAAAGCCATTTCACTCTGTCGTTGCGGCGGATGTTACAATAATTATATTTATTTGTATTTTTGGTTTTTTTGGTTTTATACTCACAAAATTTTTTTATAGCTTTTCGCATTTTTTTCATTTTGTTCGCGCTGTTTTTTTTTTTTTGCAATAATTCATTGTGTTATGGTCGATTAAAATTCACATTAATTGACATTTTTGTATGCATGCACACAATTTTTGTTTAAAATAAAAATGGCAATAGAAATTTATTTTTTAATAATAATGAAAATTTGCCAATATTTTATTCCCAAGCCTGATAGATTCTAATACATATGTATATATGTAAGTACATACATATATTTACGATTATATACCAAAATGCTCAGCATGGTGAGCGAAATTAAATAGTTCATGCCTTGGGAGTAGACGAGTATCAGCCGTGAGGCCCCGGGAATTGAGCCAGCGAAAAGAAAAGATGAACGTGCTCGCTGTGATAAGCGAACACTGATTAGTTGCAGGCTAAAACGAAATTTTCGCAAACCTTTTGAGTTTGAAGTCCCATCGAGATTTGAGGGACAGAAAATAATCGAAAAATCATGGGCAAATATTTGTTCAAAACACAACTCGAATATATCGATCTAATCCTTATACCATATCCTATACAAATGTGACCTTGTTTTTTGATTTAAATGATTTTTTGTTTTAAATCATTGAATAATTAGCGATTATGTCGTGATTTTTATTATTCGATCAAGTTTGATCTTAATTTTTTTCGATCAAAAATAATCATTATTATTTTCTTCTGATTTTTAATTTTTCGCTCAAAAAGAATCATTATTAGTGTATTTAATGCCAATAATGTGTTTTATGTTGGAAACCAATATTACAAAATATTTTTTTAAAATGGGATCAAATCCCAAAATACCCATTATTTTTTATCGATCAAATAACATCGAAAAAATTAAAAGTAAAGACAATCGATTAAATTTTATCGAACACCTTAAAATTTAAAAGTACGACCAAAAAGTACGACAGCTTTAAACCCAAGGGTAGCGATTATTTTTAATCGAAAAAATCAAAAAAATATCGATCAAAAAGGATCTAGAAAATAAAAATTTAAGAATAACGATTATTCTTAATCGAAAAAATAAAAACCACCAAATAGCGATCAAATCATAATTTTTTTAAT
Source organism: Anomoia purmunda (assembly GCA_951828415.1). Classification (NCBI taxonomy): domain Eukaryota; kingdom Metazoa; phylum Arthropoda; class Insecta; order Diptera; family Tephritidae; genus Anomoia; species Anomoia purmunda. The sequence continues at coordinate 181,399,976 of OX639993.1, forward strand.
AAAAATTATAACCGCTACGGTCCCTGCCTGAAGACAACTTACGCAGTATATTCATAGACGGCTCCAAGACGATGTACGATGTTGAGGCAGGGTTGTTTTCAGACCTCTTGCCAAGCAGAAATCGGCAACAAGCCGTCAGAAGATTTCGTTTGGGTTCCTGGGCATCGGAACAATGCTGGAAACGATGCAACCGTTCAGCTTGTCAGACATCAGTGACACTTTTTAACGATGGTGCACAGCGCCAGAATGTGGAATTGAAAAAATGTACATGGTCCGAATACGACCGAGGCAAAGCTATGCCTAACGTTGCGAGACTCGTGGTAGTCACGAAAATTTATCAACTGCGCTAGTTAGCTCTAACCCAATCTCCCGAGATTATATGGCATAGATCGGCAAAACCTGCTTGCGAGCAACATCAGCGTCGGCAATTCTCAAATACAGAAGAGAATCAGCGAATTCAGATTCAATCTGCATTCAGATTCGATGAAAGCGTCACGCTGTTCAAAGTAGTTCTTTTATTTTCCTTTAAGTTATTGAGAAATAATTTTGGTGAGCAGGTAGTTTCTCGTTTCGAACCTGTCGACTGGTCGTCTCGGTTATCTTTGGATTTATGTTGCATTACTCGCGTAATTTGCAAGATACCGATAGCAATACTGGAAAGAATAATTGAAAATTGGACCTTCCGAATAGAACACCTACATACGTCATAGTCGCGGGCAATATTAGCATGACAACATTAGCCCCAGAGACCTAACCTTGACCTATAAACCCTAAGATTCGTGGATTCGACGAACAATTTTGGGATGTTTTGCTCGTAATGTCATGAATTAGTTTAGCTTTTCAAATTATTTATGTAACATGTATGGGCATCAGATATTTACCTATAAACTAAATCATCTAATTCTATTTAACAACAATTACTTCACAAGCAACGTTGTGAAAATCGACGCGCTTACCCAAAAGAGAGGTCAAATTTTCTATCACGCACTCGGCGATACGACAAAGGTAAGGTTTCTAGGGTTAAGCAAAAAACTAATGTCACAAATATTTTTTTTTGTATTTTAGGAAACTAATTCTGTGAAAACTCGTGTGAAAATCGTCCGAGACAATCGCTAATTTAATTTAATAAAAAGTAAATAAATTTCAAAATAGTACTATAGTTTTGGGATTTTGGTCGTGCTTTGAACCCCAACACTACGAGTCCGCTCTTTGGATGTGCCAATGTTCTAATATCATTTGGTAGACCCCAAAATCTACAAGCGTTGCCACCAATATTTCCATTTTACTAATGCAACTATTATTTTTTTAAATTTCTACTACTATTTCTAACTAATGGTACTACTAATTACTGCTATTGGTTTTGTTAATACTACCACTATTTTTTACTAATTTCTACTCACGCTACTTTTAATATTTAAACTTATTTCTACAACTACTTCGTACTGTTGCTTCTACTAATTACTACTACTATTTTTTACTAATGCTTCTACTAATTAGTACTACTATTTTTTATTAATTTCTAGTACAATTTTTAACTAATGGTACTACTAATTACTACTACTATTTTTTATTAATTTGTAGTACTATTTTTAACTAATGGTACCACTAATTACTGCCGTTGTTTTTGTTAATACTACTCTATTTTTACTGATTTCCATTCGTGCTACTATTACTATTTTTGCTAAATTATTCTACTATTTTTTTCTAATGGTACTACTAATTACTACTACTATTTTTAATATTCTCTACTACTATTATTATTATGTTATTATTATTATGCTACTACTAATAAGTATTATTTTTTACTAATGCTACTACTAATTTCTGTTATTGTTTTTGTTAATTCTACAACTATTTCTACCTATTTCTACCCTTGATACAATTACAAATTTCTACTACCATTTTTTACTAACGCCACTACATTACTACTACCATTTTTACCAATGCTACTACTAATTAGTACTGCTATTTTTTCTTAGTTTCTACTACTATTTTTACTAATGCCACTACTAAGTACCACTAGCTACTATTACTACTGCTTACTACTTACTACTAACTACTTCTACTACTCCCATATTTAACTCGTTATCTATTTATGAAGTCGGCAAAGCAGTTTTTGTACTAAGGAGCACAATTGTTGCTTTGAGCCTTAACATTTTTTTGGCTGTCTTGAGCTCTTTTTTCATCATATAGCTGGATCGTTGAAAAACCCCGTTCTTGCCGTAAATTTTTATTTCAGCATCAACTTTCGCACCCACTGACTTTCGTCCAATTACGAGTACATTCATGTCGGGCACGTGCGTTTATCTAAATGCCGAACAACTCATTTCAAACTCATAAAAGGTAGATAATTTATGTAAATCTTTAAATTTAAAGTACCCACATTTATATACCGCACGCACACACACACTCACGTGCTCAAATCAATGGAGCAGTTAATTAGTTTAAGTAACTGCTTGGCATTCAAAAACAGCAACGCCGAAATGTACGACTAAATGTGCTACCAAAGTGCCATAACAACAACTATAAAATATTTTTTATGAACCAAACAAAATAAACTTTTCGATGAACAGAGATTCTCAAACAAACTTTATCGATGTGCGCGTGTGTGCAGACGGAAGCTTCACATATATGTAGAGTGTGGGTACACTTTATTGCTTTTGTTGTAAGCAAAAATAACAGCGAAACAACAACAATAATAAAACGCAAACCACAAAAACCGCAAAACGAACTGAACAATTGGTGAAAATCATGACTGCTGTGAATGCCAATACACGAAAATGGGATGAATGAGCGGGTGAGTGAGCGAGTGAATGAATGAAGGAAGCGATGCCGCCACTTGGTGGCTGACGCTTACCGCTTACCGCAAAATACAAAAACATGCGCTACGTACATAGATCACAAAAAATAAGATGAATGAATGCCGAAGGCAATGCGATTTGTATTGACGCTGAATTTGATGCATAGCTGCGCTGCTGCGTTGAATGGCTGTTTGTTTGTTCGTCGCGCTTTTGTCGGCGGTTACGTATACGCCCCCACAAATCATCGTAAAAATCTTGAGTTTCGTCGAACAGCTGTCATTAGTGCGACATGAAAATGAAATGCCTAATGACTTAAATAAATTTATGCACGCAAGTAAAGTAATTCTCATGGCCAAATCGATAGAAAAAAAGTTGATATGCTTACTGAAAGCTCGGGATGTAGTGCATGATCGCCTCCTCGTGGTGCATCCTGGGTAACGCTAAATGATCGTGCGGCCTTTGACGGCCTTAACCTGAACGGTAACGACCCCTGTTTTGTCCATGGACTATTCTTTGTTTTATCTTCGCGATTCTGTTTGCTTTGGGCTGGTGGTCGTGGTATTCTGTCACCTTAGTATGCTGAGGTGAAACTCAGCAGAAATGGCTGGTAGGCTAATGCCACCTCCGCCTCCGTCCCGTTAAAATCTGGCAAGTCTCAGAGTACGTTCCAATTCCCGTCGTCATTAGGTTGGTGGTGTAGGTGCGGTTGAGAGGACTCCCGTTTTTACGTCTGGTCTGGCTCTGAACGTTCACCTCATAAGGGTGTGCGTCAACCCTCGCATGGCCTCCCTGCTTCGGCACAGATAACCATGGGACCTTTTTCTCATCAGGACGACTACACTTTCGGGTTTTGGATAGCGGCTCTGAGTTGGGACCCAGTGAAACTAAAAATGAACTCAAAAAAATTATAATTAGTAAAGTTTCGAGCGGTAGAGGGGCGTCGAAACCGATCCCCAAAACTGGCTCATCGCTGCGGGTGGCAGCTACTGCTGGCGTAGGGAGGGCGAAACCGCCTCCCTCCGTTGGCTCTGTACGGGGGATGGCTGCTGTAGCCAAAACTAAGGGTGGTGAGGGATCGTCGGAACCGACATCCAAAGACATGATTAGACCGGGGGGTACAGTCACTGCCACTCGCGCTGTGGGAGGGGGAGAGTCGAAGCCGACCTCCGCATCCTCTAGGTTAGTTGGGGGCGTTGTTCCGGATGGTCGCGCAGGTGGGTCGCAGGGGAGATCGCCCGCGGCCTCTGGAGGGGGGGCCCTGGACGATATCGCCAGTACCAGCAAGGGTTTATCCTGCAGCGCACCGGTGCGGGCGAAGGAGACCCAAAGTCAGCCCGCCGAGGGATCTAAGCGGCGTTTGGGCACGGGTAGAAGGGCCCACTCCGATCGTCGAATGGCCTCCAAGATTCTGGAGCGCTATGGCGACCAAACGGGATCTCAGTTATCTGAGAGACATGTGAAGTCGCTCGAGTGGGCCAAAGGGGTGCTGAGGGAGAGCGCGAATGCGCCTTCGAAGAGCTCAGCCCCTAAGAGACAGCGGTCGCAGGAGGGGGAGACCTCTTCAGTCAAACGGCCCAGGACTGGGGTTGCGCCAAAAACGTTCAGCGAGGTCGCGAAACAGGCGGGCTCCATTATCCTGGGTGTCGTGGACCGCAGCAAGGAGGACGGTGCCATCTCTAAGATGGACTGGAGGCGTGTGGCGGCAGCGATCTCTGCCGTCTTTATGAAGGTGATCAGGGATAATCCTGGTCCACCTCCTCGCTGTGAGAGTGCGGGTTGGCACTCTGGCCTCTTCAAGAGGATATCGTGCGCTGACGAGCGGTCGGCCACGCTTTATAAGGCGGCGGTTGCCCTGGTGGGGGAGGTCTGGAAGGGCGCCAGACTCGAGGCCGTGGATAAGAAGGATTTGCCTTTGCGTCCGAGGGCTCGGGTTTGGCTCCCTGCTGAGCCCTCCGCACCGGGTGACATTGAGGAAATCCTCCGCTACTGTAACCCGAACCTTCCGGCGCACAATTGGAAGGTTGTTCGGTTTGAGGGGTCCGAGGAACCATATCGGCAAGCGCTGATTCTGCTCAACGCGGAGTCCCTCGGCCCTCTCGCCGAGCAGCAGGGAGTCATTTCCTATGGCTTCGAGAAGGTAGCCCTCAAAATCTACCAATCCGATGCCAGGGGTAGTGACGCCATCCTTCCGGTTGAACCAGAGCTGGTGCCGGAGGTCTGCGGACCTGACGCGGAGGAAGCGGTGGAGGTTATGGAGGCCTTCATGAGCATGGAGGTTGACTCCGTTAGGTCGGACGCCGAGAGCGCTGGGGGAGTCTCCTCGGTAGCGGGGTCCGTCCTAAGCCTAAACAGGCTGTTCGATGGGGTGGAGGAGGAGAGGCTACTTGCCTCGGATGGTGAGGACGCGGCCGCCGGGGGGCTGGAGGAGATTACTGAGGATGATTATCCTGCAGATCAATCTCCAGCACTCTAAGGCCGCGTCCGCCAATTTGATGCTCCACCTTGAGCAAGGTGGGGCAGATATAGTCCTGATTCAGGAACCGTGGCTGAGCAGTAACGGTGTTTCTGGTATCGGGGCGAAGAAATACAAGCTTCTGGTGTCCAGGGACGCAGGTAAACCTAGAGCTTGTATGCTCGTCAGGCGTGAAATAAATACTTATTTTCTGTCTAATTTCAGCAACGGAGACGTAGTAACGGTGAGACTCGAGGACGGGGCCGAAGAACTTTGGCTCATGTCCGCGTATATGGTTCACGAGGATGAGGTGGAACCACCTCCAGTTCTGCTGAGGAACGCTCTGGCGGAAGCGAGGCGCAGGAAGGCCGGCGTCGTTGTGGGCTGTGATGCCAATTCGAGGCACTCCTGCTGGGGTAGCTCGGACATCAACGCAAGAGGTGAGTCTCTCTTTGATTTTATACTTAGCGAAAACTTGTCTATATGTAATAGGGGGAGCGACCCTACGTTTGTAACTTCGGTAAGGGAGGAGGTCCTGGACCTTACCCTGGTTTCGTCTGAATTGGTATCCCGTATCTCGAATTGGAGAGTTCTTAACGATCACTCCTTCTCTGATCATAGGTATATTCAATTCTCCTTGGGCGATACGCGTCCCCAAAATCGTCCCTTTAGGAATCTGAGGAATACAGATTGGGATCTTTACTGTAAAAAGCTGCAGGAGTTTCTTCCTGAGGAACCTCAGGGAAGTTCACTCCTGTCGGAAAGTTCGATCGACAGCTTAGTGGAAAAATTCACCGTAGCTTGTAATAAAGCGATTAAAATTTCGTGTCCGCTGAGGAGGCCTTCGGGCAAATCTAAGCCGTACTGGTGGACTTTGGAAATTTCGGAGCTCAGGGCTTCGAGTAGAAGACTTTTTAACCAGGCGAGGAAGAGCAAAAAACCCTCGGATTGGGAACTCTATAAGATCGGATTGGGAATATATAAGTCCGAAATAAAGAAGGCTAAGCGGGAATCGTGGAGAAGTTTCTGTGAAAACGTCGAGGGATGCCACGAGTCCTCCAGGCTTAGGCGGGTGCTCGCGAGGGCTCCCGTCCCCTTGGGATGTCTCAGGGACGACGCAGGAAATTGGGCGTTGAGCAGTGAGGAGTCGCTCAAACTTCTCCTCGATTCCCATTTCCCCAGAAATCCTGAACCTTGTGAGATTACAGGCATGGAACCAGGTGCCATCTATGTCCCTCCTGATGACATGTTAGAAGAGCGTCGCCTACTCTGGGCGTTACGCTCTTTCAAACCGTTCAAATCGCCGGGACCTGATGGTATCATTCCTGCCCAGTTGCAGATGTCCGAACGGGTGTCGTGTCGGTGGTTGGCGCCTATTTACGCGAGCTGCATAAGTAGGGGCTATATTCCTAGACTTTGGAGGAATGTGAGGGTTACATTTATTCCCAAGGCGGGTAAGAGCTCTCATGTTACCCCAAAGGACTTTAGGCCTATCAGCCTCTCCTCTTTTCTTTTGAAGACCCTGGAGAGGCTGATTGATCTTCATATAAGAGAGGAAATTCCGCGGGAGCGGCTGTCGCATGCTCAGCATGCCTACTCGAAGGGCAGGTCCGTGGATACGGCCCTGCATACGGTCGTTAATGTCATTGAGGAGTCTCTTGAACATAAGGACTTTGCAGTTGGTGCTTTTCTAGATATAGAAGGTGCCTTTAATAACATTCAGCCACAGGCAATAGTCGGATCCCTGGCGGAACTTGGGGTTGAGCCGGGTCTGGTAAGGCTCATCAATCACCTTCTCCGGGACAGAACTGTCGTGGCGGAATGGGGCAGCGCCTCCATCCAGCGAAAGGTGAGTAGAGGCACTCCACAAGGAGGAGTTCTCTCGCCACTCCTTTGGGTCATTGCTATCAATGGCGTACTGAAGGAGCTGGAAAGGGAAGGCTGCACGGTTATTGCCTATGCTGACGATGTTGCTCTCATTGTCAGGGGTAAGTTTCTGAGCACCCTGTTTGATATCATGCAGGGGTACCTTAATCTGATCGTGAAGTGGTCTACAGGGGGTGGGCTCGCGATTAATCCTAGCAAGACGGAGCTGGTACTATTTACCAGGAGGTACAAAGTACCGGTCGCCCATCCTCCCTCAATAGGTGGCGTCCCATTGGTGCTTTCTGACCGGGTCAAGTATCTTGGTTTGATCCTGGATAGGAAGCTCTCCTGGGGGCCAAATATTGAGGAAAGGGTGAAAAAGGCTTCGGTTGCGGTGTACTGTTGTCGGGGTGCAATTGGGAAGAGATGGGGCCTTTCTCCCAAGGTAAACTATTGGCTTTATGAGACGATAATAAGGCCTATAATGTTTTATGGAGTGGTGGTCTGGTGGAACTCACTAGACAAGGCATCTAAGGTTAAGCAGCTAGAGCGGGTGCAGCGGTCCGCGCTCATTGGGATCAGTGGGGCGCTAAGGACTACACCCACTCTCGCGCTCAATGTTATGCTTAACGTGCTACCTGTGGACATTGCAGGCAGGGTTGCGGCAGCCCATGCCGCAGCCCGGCTTGAGTGCAATGGTTACAGATTCAGCTCGGCATTTGGGCATTCTAGGATTCTTGCCAGTTTCGACTTTGTCCCTCCGGAAGCAGATTACTGTCTGCCGACTCCAGCTCAGAGTCGCTCCTTCTCCACTTACATCCCGCGTAGGGAGGAGTGGAAGGAGGGTGGCCTGTGGGGCGGTGGGACGGTGAACTTCTTCACGGACGGCTCGAAGCTGGATGGTAAGGTTGGGGGAGGGGTATTCTGCGATGAGTTTTCCCTCAGCCGTAAATTTAGGCTTCCGGACTATTGCAGTGTATTTCAAGCAGAGGTGGCCGCAATAAAGGAGGCAGCCGATTGGCTACTTACCAATGTAATGCCCTCTAGACGGGCCAACATTTATTCGGATAGTCAGGCCGCTATTAAGGCCTTAGGATCGCTAATGGTGAAATCAAAATTGGTCAGGGAATGCCTGACTTCTCTCGCAGCCGCCTCGGAATATCTCGACGTTAGACTAATTTGGGTACCGGGCCATAGCGACATTGCAGGGAACTGCATGGCTGATGAGCTTGCTCGGCAAGGTACCCTGGAAGTCATTTCTCCTTGCAGGGAGGGGGTTGGGGCTCCTTTGACTGCCTACGGGCTTCTCCTGGACAGATGGGCTTTATGTCGTCTCAGCGAGCGCTGGGAAATTGCCACGACATGCAGAATTGCAAGGTCCTTCTGGCCGAGAGTGGATCGTGGGCGCTCAAGGGAGCTGATGTCGCTTACTAAGTGGCAACTCTCGACCCTGGTTGGTGTTTTGACTGGGCATTGTCCGTTAGGTATTCACGCGGTTAGGCTGAAAATAGTCTCTGACCCTTTCTGCCGCAGCTGTATGGAAGAGGATGAGGTGGATTCATCTTGTCATTTTCTGCTCAGCTGCCCTGCATTTGCGAGACTGAGGTTCAAGTACCTAGGCTCGTACTTCTTTAGCTCTCCAGAAGACCTTTCTGGAGTGGAGATTGGTAGTTTGCGTGACTTCATTCGGGGCACGCAACGTTTCACAGGTTAATCGTTCCTGACTTTCCGATTCACGTTACCGTTCATAAATCAGGTGGTATCACAACGGACTCCTACTATGTCTAAGTGAGTTCCCTTTGGGGAACTACCACAGTAACCTAACCTAACCTACTGAAAGCTCAATTCAACGTTCTCTTGGCTTCAAAGAACGAAAGAGAGGAGAAGAAAAATGGACGTTTAGGGGAATAATACGAAATTTCTGAAGACCAGATTTTTGACTGTTTCTTACGAAAATTTTGTATTAATATAAAATAAATGCTATATCTTGCGGAGTATTGAAAAAATAAATAATTACCTACTAAATTTAAGCAAAACATATTTTAAAGTTCGATACATGGAGCTAAAAAGTTCACCTAAAATAAAAAAGATCGACGTGTAAAAAAGCTTGGTATCCAAGAAGCGCGAGAGGGGACAAGATTGAAGAAATTTTCGTTAGAAAATTTTCTCAATTTTATTTTTTTGAAATTGTACTCAAATCTATTAAAAAGGAAAGCAACTGAAAACAAGTACATACATAGATAACTTCTTGTTTGTCAATTTTTATGGAATTTTGTTTCGCAAATATGCAATTGTAATCAGAAATCTCTCCGGTTTTATGTTAAAAATCATATAAATAGTAAGAAGATATTATTAGAATCTTATTTAATTTATTAATAAAAACATCTTTTGATTTTTGAAAGAGCCCCTTTTTGTTCAAATTTTGGTTTTATCGTCTTAATATACATAAGTTCTTTGTATTTTTTCCGGTTTAATATTATGAATATTGTTCTTTGGATTTTTGTGTTTTCAAAACGAAAATTTTTGATTTGCCTATTTTTTGTACCAGAAGTTTTCAATTAATGATGTTATAAAGGTCCTGTCTGAACATGTCTTAAAATTCAAGAAATGGCGCTTGCCAAATTACACAAAGTTTGGCAACCCCAAATGTTATACTTATTTTAATTGTACTTATAGTATTATATACATATATATATACTTTATAAATGGAAAATCACTTATGGGCAAAATTTGTAAAATTAAACAATAAACAGTGTGAAAAAAACAGTCCCATATTTATTTTCAGAAAATAATATACTTAAAGAAATTTAGGTGACAATAATTTCTAATCGATAAGATCTTGTTAAAATTTACGGAGATTCTAATAAAAATTCAGATTTCTTTTCTTATTTTATTGAGACGCTGAGTGGTTGTGTGCTCGCCTAGCAACTCCGTGTACCATTGTTCAACCCCGGCTAAAGTCTAGAAAGAAAGAAGTTTGATGAGGAGATCTGGGGATCGCCGAAACAGCATCTATCATTTCTACTACTTTGAAAAATCGTTGTTTTCTGGTATTATTCCCTAAATAAGAACCTGGCCTCGAGCTCAATAAATTACAGTCGTTTATTAAAAGGGTTTTCGTCTTAATTTTACGGGTTATCTACTAGATTTTATTGAAAAAGTTTTCGTCTTAATTCCATGGTTTACTTTACTAATTACAATGAAAAATTTTCAGTTCTACAAAGAGATTTGAGTTTTGAGCATGAGTGAAAAAAGTAGTAGAAATTAAGATAAATAGTAGTAGCATTATTAAAAATAGTAGTAGAAATTATTAAAAATAGTAGAAGAAATTAGTAAAAACACTGATAGAATTTATTAAAAACATAGCAGTAATAGGTAGTAACATTAAAAAAGAAGTAGTAAAGAATAGTAGGCGTCATTACTAGTAGCATAAGTGAAAATCGTAGTAGAATTTATTAAAAAACAGTACTAGCAATAGTAGGAGTAATTAATAGTAGCATTTAAAAATTGGTAAAAACTTGTAGAAGCAATTAATACTAGCACAAGCAAAAGTAATAGTAGAAATTAGTAAAATAGGTAGTAGAACATAGTCAGCGTGTTAGTAAAACTAACTAAAAAGAGTAGTAGTAACTAGTAGTAGCATTGGTAAAAATAGTGGTGGAAATTTGTGAAAATAGTGGTAGAATTTATTAAAAACATACTAGTAAGATGTAGTAACATTAACAAAAATAGTAGTAGAAAATAGTAAAAATAGTAAGAGTCATTACTTGTAGCATAGGTAAAAATTGTTGTAGAATTGAGTAAAAGGACAGTACTAGAAATCAGTAAATGATAGCCGTAGTAACTAGTACTAGCATTAGTAAAAAATAGTAGTAGAAAATTTTCAACATGGTAGTGTAAATTTTGTGAAAATAGTAGTAGAACATAGTCAATATAGTAGTAGAAATTAGTAAAACGGGTAGTAGTAATCAGTAGCAGCAGTAGTAAAAATAGTAGCAGTAGTACTCATAGTATCACTATATGCAGTAGTATTTAGTAGTAGTTAGTAGTAGTAGTAGCAGTAGCAGTAGTAGTTATTATTAGTGTCAGTTGGCAGTAGTAGTAGAAAAGCTGTAGGAGTAGCAGTAGTACTAATAAGTGCGAGTTTTAGTGGTAGTCGCTAGTAGTAGTTGTAGTAATTTGTAGTAAT
>OX639993.1:181411483-181502300 GCA_951828415.1 Anomoia purmunda
CTGCGACCCAATTTTTGTACCCAAAACGTACGGGTTTTCCTCTAATAAATTGTTTTGCCGAATGATGGCCGTAATACTTCACCATGGATTCATCAATAGAAATATTTTCGTGAAAAATATTCCATTGGTTGAATTTTTTCATGAGCACATCCGCTAGCTTCCGCACTTTGAACATTTTATCGGTAGTATTTGGAGCGTCGTTATTGTCTACAAGATGTAAATTCTTTTTATTTCTCTAAACCTGTTACTGGACATAGCGTTTGACACTACATGGACTCCGATATCCTCATCTAATGACCAATACATACGTTCTCTAGGTAGTTTATGATAACCAGTCAATATTAGCATTCCAAAGAAAATTTTAAGTTCTTCAGCAGTGACGGCGAAATTGTGTCGATTATTCTGACTCGCATATAAGTTACTGAAGTCGGAAATCATGGTAAAAACTTCTTCGTCAAAAAACATTTCAAATATTTGAACAGGTGTGAGATCTTTCACTGCTTCTTTCATGCGACACTCATTCATTACTCGGTTGTCAGTTTCTGTGTATGTATTCGTATAATTTGGAGAACACTTATGCCAAACTGGAGTATTTGATGTTTGAGATACACTGGATCTGATTCGGGCTCTTTGGGTAGCCAATGGTTCGTCATCACTGCTATTTTCTGAATCTGAAAGAACATCAAGATCGCGAGCAAATATCTCAATATTTCCAGGAACATCTTTCGGCATGTTAGATTGAGCATTGTCGTCATCAAAACCCTCTTCTTCGTCAGTAACAACACTGGGTTCTGGGGGAATTATAGCCAAGTCATACTCCAAACCATCACAACTGTCTTCTACAATGAAATTTATGGCCTCTTCTAAACCTTGGAAGTTGTTACTTGCGTTAAATGTTCGCTTTCGACTCATTTTCAAACTCTGCAAAATAAGGATAAATTGAGTACACTTGTGGCCGCTGTACCCGTATTGGAACAGTCACGTTTTGAGTACAACGAATACTTACATTCTCTATATAGATTACTGTAAACTATTGGAAATGATTAATTATTTATTGAATTTGATAAATTATAAGCAAAATTTATAATTATATTTATGTACATATTATAACAATTAAAAAATAGTACATACCTCCACGCGTGTCCTGATAAGAATATTCAGAAAATAAGTATACAAAAATCACAATTAATTGATAAATCTTTTTGTTGTATATTTACGCACTGCACTTCTAACTACTCAGTAGTGCAAGTACTGAAACCGAACGACCTACCACAACCCCAATTTTTGATGAATGGGTTCTTGGAAAGTTGGCTGATATCTGGATGAATAGATATGTGAACAAGCAAAACTGCAGCCATTTTTGGAGTGAAGGGCAGCCAGAAGCATTGCAAGAGCTACAAATGCATCTATTTGGCGTGGAGTACGGGCTGGCGGTATCATTGGGTTGTATGTCTTCAAAAATGGCGCGAATCGCAACGTTACTGTGAATGGTGAGCGCTACCGTGTGATGATAGCAAACTTTTTTTTGCCCAAAATGAAAGAGCTTGATTTGCCAGACATGTGGTTTAACGTGGCACACAGCACGTGAAATAATGGACCTATTGAGAGGCGAGTTCCCTGAACAGGTTTTTTCTCGTTTGAGGTCTGCCAATTGACCGCCTAGATCGTGCGATTTAATGTCTCTAGACTATTTTTTGCGGAGATATGTCAAGGCTCATGTCTTATGCGACAAGTTTCGATTTAAGCTCTGGAAGCCAACATTGAAGCCTTAGTTCGTGAGATACCGGCCGAAATTTTGGAAAGAGTATGCCAAAAATTGGACAAATCGGATGGAGCATTTGAGGCGCAGCTGTGGCCAACATTTGCATGTAATATTATTCAAACATTAAATTATTTATTTATGTATTTATTTATTTTGTAAAGTCGTTGAATTAACAAAGTTTTGCAGACTATATTAAACTAATGTACAATATTAATCACTAAGATGATCAGGTCACCAAAAATCAGCACCTGAAGAACTGAAAAACGAATTTAACTCAGCACATGCCTAGAAATAGGGGCATTCATACCATAATTAGTTTTTGAGAAACCAATTTGAAGGATTTAAACTATCGAAGGTTCTTGTATGGAGTATTAAGCTTAAAATTTTACCTAGAAGAAAAGAGTAAGAGAGCTTTGAAATCGGCTTCTAATTACCAACATCTTTTTTGTTTCCACTCTTAAATATAGGGGAAACGAAAGTCAACTTCCAATCATCCACAAAAATACCAGAAGCTCTGCAATGCACAACAATTTTTTAGCAAAAAAGAAAGACCATCCGCGTCAGTTTTAGACGAAGGTTTGAGCTTTATAATGCCATTGATGACGGCAGTTGCACATAAGCACAAAGATGCAAAATTAATCAAAAAATTATTATTGGAAGGCGAATAAGAATCCAAAACATCGTCGGATTCAAAATTTAAAAAAAATAAAAATCTGCGAATAAGTTTGTAGAATCTACGGCCGAGTTCGCATATTTATAATAGTGAAATAAATTATTTGCACCGTCGAGCAGGACGTTTTTAATTTGATGTATTGCCAGAAGGCCTACGACTCCGAAATAATATTGTTTTTAAAATTCAAAATATAATTTCTGTACAAGAACTTATTATAACAGTTAAATTCCTTTAGATATCGCTTAAATTTAGAATAATGCACTGAATAACTAGCTTGTAAAATTTGTTTTTCAATTACTTCAGATGCTTTAGCCATTTGGTGTGCCTAGGTGTCTTATACACTTTCTTATTAAAAGTAGGATTGTGCTTCAAGCACATCTCAGAGATCTTACTTTAAAAATAATGCAAGCAAGAAGTAACAACATTGCTCTGAAAACATTACACCCATCGATATTTAATAAAATTTCATTAAAATTAGGGAAATCACATGCTCTATAACTGAATTTGATATTAGGCTCGTCAGGAACCTCAGCTAATTCATCGGCCATACCATCGATTCAAATAAAGATTTCATGCATTTCTCTGAATTGTATGTGTTTTTTTATTTAAAATTTGAGATAACTCTTAAAAAATCACCCGTTACAAGTTTATACTCGTATTTATGGATATGAGTATGAAGCCCTGGGTAATCCGTGCAGGATTAAATGGCTGCAAATTCTACTGCATACACAACTGTATGTACATACATATGTATGCATTTATTGTACATACATTGCATTTATACTTCCAATGTGCAATTTTCTAGACATACTTATTCTTTCGGCTTTTAGATAAAAAGTGCTACATAAAGCTTAGCTGTCTGCAAACATTTTTATATAAGTGTTAGCGCCCCAAACACCTCGCAACGACCACATAAATTAGAGTTATCTACTGTTGTGTTGAAAGGATTAAATAGAATGTGTAGGTATCTTCTTTCATATAGCACTGACACCTGCATGCCATCCCTTATCAGTTTCTCCAGAAATTCCAACACAATCTTAATTTTTTGTGCTAAATACCAATACCAATGCACTTACGGAGTTCTCGGCGCTTTTTAGGGATGTGTAATATGCACTGCCGACTTGTACTCTTACTAGTAGCGTTTCTTATTCCAGCGCCAATTTATTTCTGAAACCGGTAAATTAAATGCATGCATGGTTGAGTGTTTATATTGGAAACCGAATCCCTTAGGGTGAGTAAAGCTTTAGTTTCAGTGTATGTATTTATATTCAAAGACTTTGCTAATGTTTGGGAGAAAGCTTACATTTATCTCTTTTAGGCAGAGATCCGGAATAATAGACATTTGACCACTGAGTATTAAAAAAGTCGTCCTAATTTTGATAAGAATTATACAAGTCTTTCGATAATAATTATGAGTCAGGCCCATTTTCTAAGATTTTGATATTTATTATTTTAAAATTTATACCATAAATGACTTTTTATAATAATTTTGAGTGAGAAGAATTTTTGAAATCAACAATTACTATTATTTTGAGACTTATTTTGTAAAAGTGTTTCCAAAATAATTTTCAGAGAGATATTTTTTTTACGGTTTATTTTGGGACTTTTATTATAAAATTATTTGCATAATAATTAGAATAAGTTAATGTGGTAGTCCCTGCAGAGGGAACTCACTTAGTCATAGAAAAGAAGTCCATTGTGATACCACTTGTACATCGGCACCAAAAACGTTAACCGGAGGAACGCTGCGTACCACAAAGTCAGGGAATTCCTTCCCAATTTCTACTCAGAGAGCTCTTCTGGGGTGCTGAAGGAGTAGAAGCCTAGGTACCTGAACCTCAGTCTCGCAAAGGCAGGGCAGCTGAGCAGAAAATGAAAACATGATTCCACCTCATCGTCCTCCCTACAGCTGGGGCAAAAATGGTTAGACACTATATTCAGACTGACCGCATGAATACCCATCGGACAATGCCCAATCAGAACTCCTATAATGATCGAGAGTTTCCGATTTGTGAGCGAGCTCATTTTTTTCGAACGCCAACGGTCCACCCTCGGCTAGAGGGTTCATGCAATTCGGCATGTCGTAATAGTTGTCCAACGCTCGCTGAGTCGACAAAGAGCCCATCCATACAACAGAAGTGCCCGAGGTCAGCCAAAGAAGCCCCCACGCTCTTGTTGCATAGAGTAATATCTTCCAGGGCACCCCGCCGGGCGAGCTCATCAGCCATGCAGTTTCCTGCAATGTCACAATGGCCCGGTACCCAAATTAGTCTAACGTCGAGATACTCTGAGCCGCTTGGGAGAGAAGTCAGGCACTCCCCGACAAGTTTTGATCTCGGCGTTAGAGATGCTTAGGCATTAATAGCGCCCTGACTATCAGAATAAATTAAACGGACTAAAGGGCCTTGCATTGGTGAGTAGCCAATCGGCTGCCTCCTTGACTGCTGGCACCTCCGCCTGAAACACACTACAGAAGTCCGGCTGCGGGAGGGCTCCTCGCAAAAGAAACCCCCTCCAACCTTTTCGTCCAGCTGCGAACCGTCCTTGAAGAAGTTCACCAGCCCCCCGCCCCAAACGTTACCCTCCTCCCATTCCTCCTTTAGCAGCATGTGAGTGGAGAAGTAACCACCACGGGCTAGAACCGGCAGACAACAATCTATTTTTGGAGAAGCAAAGCCGAAGCTGGCAAGCTGCAGAAAACTTGTTGGCAATGTTCACAGAAATCACGTTTAGCATTACGTTGAGCGCGTGAGTGGTTATGATCCGAAGCACCTCGCTCCTTCCAATGGGCGCGGTCTGTTGCACCCGCTCTAGCTGCTTAACTTTCGATACCTTCTCCAATGAGTTCCACCACACAGTCACCCCATAAAACATTATTTGCTTAAATATTGTTTCATAAAGCCAGTGGTTTACCTTGGGAGAGAGGCCCCATCTCTTCCCAATAGCACCCCGGCAAGGTAGCCGATAACAATTATGAATAAAGAAACTATTTTAGAGTCTGGAAAGACGGAAATATGTCGAGATCGAACTAGCGCAGAAGTGAACACGAACTTGTCCCGAATTTATATCGAAGTAGTCACGAATCAGTGCCGCTCTAATCCCGTAATGGTCTTATCAAAGCCCCGTCCTTCAAGACTTCAAAATCTGTTCCTGACTGAAGACTTTTATAATACAAATCTCAAAATAAAAGTCTTTTAAATATTTATCTTACTGTTAATTTGTATATTATTATAATAATTTTCTTGTTTCCCAGAATAATTTTTGAATTGGCTGGCTCATTGCGACACGGTGTACCCCTCGTAATAAGCTCTATATAAGATGTGAAACTTTTCCATTTGAAACCGCACATTTTTAAATCTCAAAATAGACGTTGAAGATTCACGATAATTTTAGCTGAAATAAATGCAAACACATGTACAGTTATTTATAAATGTTATACAGGCTTATGTATGTATTCAAATGTTTAAGTTCGAATCAAAGAAGCGTGATTTTCACCATATGTTATCTCATTGCCGACAATTTCCCTCTAGTAGTCGAATGTGTATGCAAAAAGGGCTCTGCTTGTTTTTGCTAACCAAATATTTAACAATTTATGTCTATATTTTTTTTGTTTTTTTTTTATTTTTGCTTTAACTTCATTTCCTTTTTTTCAAAGCGGATATTTGCTCGCCACATGAACCGCCACAAGGTTGTAAACATTTGCACTTCCACATGTGTACTAAATATTTTCGCTTTCAATTGCGTACGTACGTACGTACATATATCAAGTCTTTGGCGCCCTTCTTCCAACGAAGCAAAGCGCACATAGTATCTTGTGAAGTGTTTATTTAAATATTTTATAAATATTTATTTCGCGCACATTTATTTTGTACATAATTTTTCACACATTTCTGACAATGAATACAACCACCACACAACCAAAAATTCCAATAAAAAAATAACATAGTCATACATAACAGAACATAACAAACCAACAGCGGTAACAGCTGCAACATTCACGCCATTCATGGTGGCACCAGTTACACCTAGGCTGAGGTACTGAAACCAACAACACTGCCATGCATTGTAGTAAGGTAGGTAGGTCGGTGTGTAGATCGGTGTGTGTGGGCGATTGTGTGAAAGTAAGTGGCAACAAGGTCGACCAACCGTTACAGCGCCAAATAGCTCAATGGCGTTTCGATTTGCATACATGCATGTGTGTGTGTGTGTGTGTGTGAGTGTATGGGGATGCGCCAAATTCAGCGCCCTCTATTCAACCTACTGTGCAAGCCCTCACTCAACTGTTTAACTTTTTTTTTTTGATTTACTTCGGTTTGGTATTTCAAGTGTCTGTCCAATA
Organism: Anomoia purmunda; assembly: GCA_951828415.1. Classification (NCBI taxonomy): domain Eukaryota; kingdom Metazoa; phylum Arthropoda; class Insecta; order Diptera; family Tephritidae; genus Anomoia; species Anomoia purmunda. The sequence goes on from OX639993.1 coordinate 181,418,258, forward strand.
TTAGTCTGTCGTACTGTCAGCGCTGGTCGAGCGAAATGAATGTGTGTGTGTGAGGGTGTGCGTGTGCAATTCCTTTGGAAGAGTGGATAACACTTTTATATGGCACATGAATTTTTCATACACACACACACACACACACATGCGAGCATACAGGCTGGCGACGAATAACTGTTACACAATTTTTTGTGGGAAAAGAAATAAGAGTTTAGTATGGTGAAAAGAACATATAGTATTCTTATTTTGTCACTCATTTTAACTTATTTCAATCATTGCTTTCGAATATTTCTTCCTTTGTTGAAGAAATGGACTTACTGCAGTTTTCGTACTAACAGCTGTCCTCTCTTGTAAAATCCAACGATGACCCGACAGAGGGTGACTGGCAACTTCCGGAGAAGGCTAGTTTTAATTTTTGAAATTTTTACTAAGTCATTAGCAGTCTACCCACTAATTTACATGCAATGCATTTTATCTCAAACCTATAATAAAAGAAAAAAAATCGATGTTGTTACTCTTGAAAGCGAGGTCAGTATCTTTTCATTTAGTGCACCCTGTACTTGAACTCTCCAATCCTCCACTACGCTCTTGTAGTGAACATTCTGATTCTCTTTTGTCAGCGTATTGGAAAACATCCCTGGCGACACGCAAGAATTCTTCCGGTATTTTTCCCGTATCTCCTGTTAACGTCTTTTAAATAGCTCCATCTTCAAGGGTTTTATGTTCTTCATTTCTTCCAGCAGGCAGCCCCATATGCAGCAGTACAACATATAAAGTCCCGAGAAAAGGATGGCTTTCATTTGACGAAATAAGATCCTTAAAATTGAGCTCTGATACATTATAGCCCTGTGAGAAGGATCAGAGTTTGCTGGAAACAAAATTGCGCTGTGTCAAATAAATTCATGTCCCCTGGCAGCACATGATTCTTTAAAACCTCCTCCAATAATAATCTGACGTATTTCTTAAAAAATTAGAGGAAACTGGCCTTTTTCTGAAATCGATTCCCATACCATAAGGGATGATTGGTTTTGGTACAGGTCAAGAGGCTTTTTAAGAGTAGGGACATCGGCTATGCTGCTCGCTCGGGATCATTTTGCACGTTGTGACTATCATGTAATAAAAAAAAAGAAGTAGCTAATGGGTGTGGCTGACCTAAAAAGTGTTAGGTCGCCGAAGCAACAGTCCTTCCGGTACGTAGAACCGACTATGTAGGGAATATCGACAGTCTGCTCTTTTTTTCAGCACACACACCCTCAATCGCCAATGAAGTATAGAGCCGCAAGAAGCTCCTCAATTCGCTCGGCAGCAGCACTTGGGGCAAAGGCAAAAACTGTTATTGGCAACATACCAGGCGACTGCTCGGCCGGACGTAGGCTATGCTGCCCGAATTTGGAAGCAGGTAACGAGTGGGACATAGTTGACTAAGCTTCAGACCTACCAAAACGCCGCCCTCCGGACTGTAACAAGATGTCTACTGATGTCGCCTGAAGCACAACACCTCCATGAGGAGACTTGCATGCTTGCAGTAAAGGAGTATAAAGTCCTGCTCGGCAAGCAGTTCCTGTTTAAACACAACCGAACGAGACACCCAAACAGGAAGTTGAAAATATCCAAGTGGTCACCCAGACACGTCAGGAGACATCTCCGTGAACTCGAGGGCGAGATCTAGTCATTCACCAGTCAACCACTGCACCCTATGGCATGTAGGCAGACTTTGAAAAGCATTCAACGAGAGTCAATTACCACCTTCATAAACTCTGACCCTGTGCAGTCATTGGAGTCAAACCATCACCCACCCATAGCAGATGAAGCATTAAATGCCTCGATAATCCCGCGTCACTTTGGCTCAATTAAGATCGGAATATTGTAGTAGACTCAACTACTACTTATCCTGACTTCACCCCAGCATCGCAGATTAATCTGCAGCACGATACCAACCACCTATTCACATGCCTCAACTCACTCATCTAACCTCTCTTTCAGTATGATCCACACCTATCGAAACAGCACGTTTCCTGGGTCTCCCATGTCTCTCGCGATATTTCTTGTCGATATAGAAGAATTTCGACAAATGCGCAGCTTCTTCACCATATCTGGAGTTCTAACGGTAAGTTTTCAGCCGGATTTTTTTACAATTTAAAAGCTCCCAGTTTTCTTGAATCACGCAACAGAACAATTTCACTTAACTTTGCACCCAACTGATGAAAAAACTTCATTCATCATTCCAGTTTAGCTTCATCCTCGTGTTCATTTTAAATGGTCGGTTTGTTGTTCAAAGTAATGACATAGCTATACATAAAACAAAACAAACACAAATTTTAATACTTCGGTTGCTGGGATTGCTACAATTGTGCTTTGAAAAATGTAACAGTTATTCGTCGCCACGGTGTACATACATACAAATGTAGATGTAGGAGAATGGGTGCACATTGAATGACTGAGCGATCGCATGTGCGCTCACATAAGAAACATTTACATATACTGCAAACATACAAATATATCTAGTATGTAGAAGAGATTTATAGCTACAACAGAAAGTCTGCTTTCCATTTCTGCATTTCTCACTTCCAGCAATGTACGCATTCAAATTAAGCGAAAACGTAATAGTTTTGCAATATAAATGAAAATGTATTCATTGCCATTTTTCCGCTTGAATTGATTGAGGTATCGTACGCATTATAAGTGGGAGATGATGCGGCGCAGTCGGCATACTGAATGATGGCTCTTTGGTGATGGCATTCTGCAGTTATACCAATTGTACTTCGCATCAAGACAAGATGACATGCATACCACTTATACCTACTATATGAATCTTCAGTTTGCAAAAGTTTTCTGAATTTAATCTTTAATGCAAACATTGTCTTGAATGGCAAGTTTGCTCTTCCCCTTGTAAGAAGGACTATAGGTTACTAGCACGCCTAAAAATTGCCAAAACGTTATGCTTAGAGCTTACCTCAATGCCAGCCAAAAGAATTAGTTCTAACAAGAGAAATTGCTGACACAAATTTAATTTGATCTGAAGCTATTTATGTGTGACATTTTATTTTCTGAAGAACTCTACTATCATTTTACGGAGATTCGATCAGAGAAGATCCCAATTGAAGTTTTCTGAGGAAAAACTGTAAATTATTTTTCATTGTAACTTTCTAGCGGAGGATGGTTCCGTGTGAAGAACTCCACGCAAGTTGTGAAAGTCTCTCATTAACGTCCACCTAAAAGTGGCTCGCAAACAGCCGTTTGGGAGTGAGCGAAAATAAGAAGACGAATCGCTCCGACGTTTTCGGGTTGAGGGCCTACGAGAATCTGCAGCGAGTGTTCACCAGTCGATTCGGCTGCAAACGGGCGTTTAACTTGAAAAAACCAGCTCGCTATGTAAATGTGTCCTTACCTAGAAATTACCCTAAATATGGTTGTAATCGTCGCGTAAAACGACGAGATCCCCCTTTTTTGATGACGAATACAGGCAACGTGTTAAATACTATCATTCGGGAGAGTGTAGACTTCACCGCCATCCAGCAAATGAATTAATCGGCGCAAGGTAAGAAAACCATTGAACTTTTCGACGTCTACCATAGCTGCCATGTAAAGGATCAGAAGTTTGGTGTTGGATTTGTGTTGGCAGAGACACTTCGTCGCCAAGTACTGTCGTTCATTTCGTTGGACGAGCGTCTTGCCACAATGCGCATTAAAGGAAGATTCTTCAATATCTCGCTAAATTGTGTCCACGTCTCGGCAGAAGCGAAGGACGATGTGACCAAAGATCACTTCTATGAGAGTCTAGAAAGAACCTAGGTGTGCTGCCCCGTCACGATACCAAAATCGTGCTTGGCGACTTCACTGCCAGGGTGGGTTAGGAAGGTATCTTTTTCACATTTTGGGAAAATTCAGTCTCCATGACGATACTTCCCCTAATGGACTGAAACTGGTCAACTTGCTTCAGCAGCAGTCTGTAGCACCAGATTTCAGCGCAGTAAGATCCACCAAGCCATCTGGCTGTATCCAGGTCGAAAAACGCGTAACCGATTCAGTTGCAATAGACGAAAGGCATGTTTCCTGTGAATTAGACGTACGTACAGTCCGATGGCCGACTATCGACTTGGATAATTATCTTGTCACAGGCAGGATGGAATCTGAATTCGCGAGCATTGAGAGCACATTTCTCTATTACTACTTACTACCGCTAAGGAAGTCTTTGGCTTTTAGCGAACCCAAAAAAAGAATTGGTGTGATGAGGAATGTTGCGCCGCTACAGAAAGAAATGATACTATGTACAGGGTCACGCTGCAATCGGGCGCAATGCAAGCTGTATGGGAACGATACCGGGGTTGAGAAAGAAAGGATACATATTTTTCGAACAAACAAGAAAGAGACCGAAATACGTGAGTGCAAAGAGCCGACACACAAAGCGCCCGAAAATGTTATCAGAAGGAAAAGCGACCACAGAACACTTAAATTATGGAGGGAGAATTTCTCTACTTTGCTAAATGGTGACTGCGAAAGCGTCGCCGGAGAAGATGAAGATCACGAACCCCAAACCGCTGATAATGGCATTAACAGAACAACGAAGCTACTGGAGCTGATGAGTTACATGCTGAGCTATTCAAGAATGATGTCGAAGAGCTGGTAAAGTGCATGCACCAACTATAATCGGATGAATGCATGATTGCCGATTCGACCGCAAATCAGCCTGTCTTATATTCGTATAAATATAATATATATAATATTTTTCTTATAATACATATCTTTGGTGTCTTTAAATCAGCTTTCGACAGCTCAAGAAGAAATTGCGTTTATGCCGTGTTGTCTGAATTTGGTTTCCCTGCAAAACTAATACGGCTATGTAAAATGACGCTGAGCAATTCCACCATCTCAGTTGGAATTGGAAAGGACCTGCTAGAGCCGCTTGTTACCTAACGAGGTTTTAGACTGGGTGACTCCCTGTCATATTACTTTTTTAACATTATTCGAGATGAAGAATTAAACTGGTCAGGCACCATCTTTTATAAAAGTATGCAACTGCTGGCGTATGCCGATGACATTGACGTCATTGGTCGCAGCAACCGTGCTGTCAGTGTTGTCTTTTTCCAGCTGGATAAGGAAGCGAAACGAATGGTACTGGAAGTGAAAGTGGAGAAAATGAAGTATCTCCTATCATAAACAGTCAGCGCAATGTTTTCCTTGCGGTACCCGCTGGTGGTAGTGGAGAAGAGATGTGGATGCCTCCTCTACATTTTAAAGACCAGGTGAAGAAGGAATCGGTTCACTTGGTGTCCCCAGTTGGCGCCAGTTTGCAAAGCAAAGAAACGACTGGCTTGCTTGGTTAGAATTGGCCAAAATCGTCCAAGCGGTTATTCATAATGTGTTTTGTTATGAATAAAAATATTTTCTCCAGATCTAAATATTTTCTAATTTTTTATTTAAAAAACTCCATATACATATACTTAAATACAATGATTTTTAGTGTTCATTTACACTAATGAATGTGGATATATACGTATTTTTGGAGCATAAATATGTAGATACAAAGTTACCTCGTTAGTTAGTTAGTTTGCCGTATCTTATTAACAACTTGCATCTTATAATCTGGCACAAACGTAAGTGACAAACTTTAAAATTAAAAGTTAATACGTGAGCATAAAATGAAAGTGGAATATTTAAGAGAAAGCGAGATGGCGTACTTTATTTAGTCAAACTCATTTAGAAGTTTTTTTGGAAATGGTGATAATGTCAAAATGCTGCACCGGCATATATCTACTTACATATATGTAAACATGTATATATTTATACTTCGATAGTGGCTTATTAAGAAGGGAAAATATGTCATTCTAAATAATAGCAGAACAGTGGAAAATATTTTTAGTGAAATTTAACATAATTCTACAATAGCATAAAAAAAAAGTTCTGGCAAAAGAATAATTTTAATATCCTCTTAAGGAATACGTGTGTTAGGCCTTAGTAAATCCGCAATCAGCATACCATTTTACCTTTACAATAGGATATCAGGAGATCTGTGGGGGTAACCATTTGAAGGCTTTCTCTTCTCAGGCTTTCTTCATCATAGGAATTCTGCTATTTTTAAAAGTGTGGGGAGGTCTCATGTCGCTCCGATTTTATAAGAACGTTGCACCTGGGGCACATTACACATTTTAACACTAACAAGTTTTTTTTCGGCAATGTCCTTGCGGCAAGAAATGCGTTCAACTTCTACACTTCTGTGGGGAAAGATTAAAAAATGAAAAACAAAACGCCAGGAGCGTTTGCATATTTACGAGCCTCTGTCCAAAATTCTACAGTAGATTGTAGATTTTGTTACTCATGTAAGTGTAATTTTTTCCCCTGCATTTCGACATCATTGTTGTTTCTTGGTATCGAACTAACACGTTTAAGGCTATATTAAATCCTTTTTAAAGGAATTAAAAAGAGCTACCTCTTGCCATCCGAAAAAAGCCGAAAATATCAACACTGCTTTGGGTTGTTGTAGTCAATTACTGTACATATGCGACAACGACACAACCGAGTGATTTTCACTTTCACTGACCATCAGATGAACGATGTCGGAAATTTATGAGTCAACAAAAGCCACGGATGAGACCCTTCTATTCTGATGACAACCACGGCAAACGTTTAAAGGACTATGATTTAAGGGCATGCACCTGGAATATCCGAACCCTTAATTGGGAATGTGCCTGTGCTCGGCTGGTGGATGCCCTCGTAAGAGCAAAGGCTGGCATAAAGGAGCGCAAGTTCGGTGTTGGATTTGTGGTCGGAGCTGCAATCACAACAGACTTGCATTCCAGTTTTCTGAGTGCAATGTTCAACAAGCGGATATCTGCGCGCAATGGGACCACATTTCTTGCTCACTTCGTACCACCGCCGAAGAGGTTATTGGTTTTCAGCGAACCAGAAAAAATTACTGGTGCGATGAGGAATGCAGCGCCGCCAAGGAAAAGAAAGATGCCGCCTACAGGGCCACGATGCGATTGAGCGCAACGCGAACTGTGCGGGGGAGATGTCGGGCGTTGAAGATGGAAGGGATGAGCATTTTTCGAGAAAAAAAGAGAGAGGCCGAAATGGGTGAGTGCGAGGATCTTGAGATGCTAGCCGATAGCAAAAGCGACCGAAAATTGTATCAAAGCTATGACGGCTTACAGAAGGTTTCATGACCGGGACAATTTCCTATAAGAGAGAAAACGGCGACTTGACGTCCGACATCCAGAGTACACTCAAACTGTGGAGGGAGCACTACTTCACGCTGCTTAATGGGAGCGGCGCGGATAACATTGAATATAATGAATCCGAATCTCCAATCAATGAAGATGCCGTCGGGGTACAGTTACCCAATCTGGACGAAACTCGAACGACAATAGCGCGGCTAAACAACAATAAGGCCACTGGTGCTGACGGACCGCCAGTACCTACAGCTATTCAATTGCGGCGGCGAGGGACTGGTAACATGTTAATAAAGAAAAATTGTTAAAATACACAAAAATTTGTTTAGAACCTTAAATAAATAAGGAAATTCATTTGTTACAGGTCTAAAGGCCAAACCTAAAAATTTTCAGTACTGATGGGTTTTTGTACGTAAGACTGACTCAATAAAAAGAACGAAAGTCAACGATGGAGCTATATGCTTTGCTTTTACATTTAGTAATATTGATGTGCTACATGGAAATGTTAGATCACACGTCACACGTACACATATTTGTTGACAATAGTTTTTGCTAAGTGACTCTTAGAAACTAATAGCAACTTTATTCTAAGTGCTGTCAACATTTTTTTAAGCATTGATTGTTAATTGACTGGTACTGTTTTTGCGGCGAATTTTTTAGTTATGCGGACGATATGACGCTGATTGCCGGTGGAAGATGCTGTGGTGTTAGCCATGCGGACTAACTGTAAACTCAAGACAAATCAAGCTCCTCCTTTTTACCAGGAAATAAAAGATTCCTAAGTTTAACCTACCTTCAGTAGGTGGAGGTGACCTCATACTTTCTAGGTTAATCCTGGGCTTCCCCCATGCAATAATAAAATCAGGGCCAAATTTTTAGCATATAAGTAATGTCTCTTTTTATGATACATAGGTATTTAAAGTTGGAGATTTTCAGTATACCCTGCATACATAGATTATTCGAAAATAACACGCTAATTTTTTTTATATTTATTATTTTAGATTTAATTTCATTTACCGACAGGCTTAAAATTCACAGCGACTCTGAGAGAATTTTCATACACAGAAACTTAATCAAGGCGAATTTTTGCTTACATTCTCGTAGCTCGCACTAACTATTGAATATAAATTTGTAAAATATTTTGATAGTTCATCAGCTGCATCTCCATTGACTTTCTTCAAACATTCAGTTATTTACTTGAGGTATATTAATAAATTGCTAGCCATGGTTAATCGATATTATTTCGTAAAAATAAAGTTCTTTTGATTTAAATCGACATCCACACAATGCCGCATAGACGTAAATTTGTGTAAGTTTTAGTAAGTCAACATCGTTTTAAAAAACGCAAATAAAAAAAACCATCAAGCGCAAAAAGAGCTTAGCAACAAGAAATCGAAAGTCACTGCAGATAAATTTGCCCACCAGTGCCCAAAAGCTGTCGGCAAACCAATCCAGAAAAATATTCGCAATAGATACTGTCCGAAAGTGAAAAGAAATTTCATATAAAATGCAGACTGCACAGTGTTTCAATTTTCGGCAGATAGCAACTTCAACTAAAGTGCGAAACAGGCCTTTTTCCAGGTAAGTTTACGAACAGAAATTAAAGCGTTGTTGGCGCTGTCGTTATAATTATTCAGGAGGTTCTTGAATTAAATCTCGCTGGACAGAGAAAAAGCTTTACTATTTTATTTGTTTTTTAATTAATAGAATTTATAAGTAATAGCAAATTTTTTTGATTAGGTTTTTTATCAAACAATTCTAATTAAATTTTGTTTACCATTGTTGTTTTTTCAATAATTCTTCCAATGGTATAAATAAATAGGCCGAAAAATATTACTATACATACATATGAAAGTACTTAAATTTTTTTTAGAAAATTTTTTAAAAATTTTTTTTCATCACATTTTTTTTTTATAATTCACTAATTAAATTTTCATAAAAAATATTTTTTTTATTCTTATTGTTTTTTTTTTATTTCTAGAAATTTTTAAATTTATATAGGTATGTATTCTTTTTAACCATTTACGAGTAATTTACATTTCGTTGGTCTCAAAAATTTACTTACCCACTCACTACCCTCACCTTCGCCCCACTTCGGAAACCGACCTAACGGGAGGTGTGGAAAATGCGCTATTTGCAAAACATACGTCACACTGATGGCTGGGAAGAAAAAGTCTAAAAATGTGTGAAAATGAAATCGCAAGACGAAATATTCGACGACGCAATGAGGGCATGTCTAGTCGATCTATCAAAAATTCAAATTTTTGATTTCCTGGCAGCAGCAGCCAACAAAACACAACAACACAGCGCCAGCAGGAGCGATGCTTTGGCCAGAAAACAACGGTGAAAGCCGCAAGCAAACAAATGTCGAAAAATGCAAGTGGAAGGCAAACAAAACAAAAAGCGAAAAACCCATAGATGATGGAATGGAATAAAAATTGAAGGAGAAAAAATAATTCATTGTGCGAAAAATAGACTAGCACAACAACAGCTGTGTCAAAAAAAAAAAAACCACTATGAGCATTAAAACAGGTGCACGCTGATGTGTTTGTGTGTGTGTGTTTGGGTGTGTGGGTGTGTGTGAGCGTTTGGTTGCCCGCAGCAAAGTGCGTGTGGATGAAGGCTGCTATATCAGCTGTTGGTTTGTATTTGAGTAAGACGGCAATGGAGCCCTGCCATCGCCGCCGTTGCCCCGAGCTGTTGAGGTAAAAATTTACGTAGAGTACAAAGGAGAAAAATTCACTAGAATAATGGCGATGTTTTTCGCAATCCTTGACGCAAAATACTCGCATTTGTGTGTGTGTGTGCGTGTGTGTGTGGTATTTGTGGCATGAAAAAATTTCCAACTCGGCACGTTCGCTACTTGAATTGCGTCTCAAATGGGCTACTAAAGCGATTCATTTTGTGAAGCTTCTATGTTGTGTGCTTTCTTCACCTCTTCCCTCTTCTTCGTCTTCCGTACCCCCCCCCCGCACATAACTGTTTATGGTTTCAAATTTCAAATAACAAATAATGTAGCTATATCTGTTACTTTATTTGAATGCGTGTGTGTGTGTGTGTGGGTGTCAATATGTATGTATTGCTATCATTTGTTTACCAACGTCTACAGCATTTACAGCATCAATGGCTGCCTGGCGGGTGGGCAAACATTGACTGACGACACAAATATCGCCTTTAACTGGCTCAGTTGCGCTGTGATTGGCTTCACTCTATTCTATTGGCTTTGGCAGGCAGACGTGCCGAAAAGTGAAAGTAAAATAAAAAATTGATTCATTGACTAACTACGTTGACGTGTCAATATTAGCTAAGAGATGATCAAATTTTTGCGTTTTCGTATATTTTCTTCAAAACTGCCAAGATATTTGGTTATGTTATATTCTTGTGGGTAATGAAGAGTTGCGTTTTGGGTTTTGGTTTTATAAATTCGGCGTGCCTGTGTTTAAAGCTCGATGTGTGGCTGCACTTTCAATCCAGTTTTTGCTGGGCGCCTCGATGGTGAACCAAAAATTTAGGGGCCTACAGCTTTATGATCGCAGGGCAAATGATTTTTATGAGAATTTTTTTTTTTGTAGCAGAAATAAATTCGGAACTTTGTCATTTCCCACAGAGGGGCGACAATTATTAGTAGAAATGCATTTCAATGAATTGAAATTGATGTTCAAGCTTCTTTTTATAAAATACTAGAAAAATATGGCAGGCGTTGTTCTGCCTATGATTATTAATTAATTGATAATTTCATTAAGTTTTTATTCTTAACAGGCCGCCACGCCCCTCAACATACAACTGTGAACATGTTCCTTGTCGACACCAACCATTCGACATCCATATTTTATTGTTATATATGTAACTCAAGTAGAATTACATTAAATTTGTCGTTTGAAACAGTTGGTAACAGCGTCTTCGAAAGATTTGCAGCAGATATTTTTGAGCTTTTGGGGCTGAAAAAATGAATATTGTTGTTTCTGTATATATGTATGTCTAGAAAAGTTAATTATAATTGTGTCGCCCAAATTTGTACTGTCAGGATAGCTCAAAAGCCTGATCCAAGGCAATATTGGTTTCACTCAGAGCTTCTAATTAGAACGAGTAAGAAGAGAGGAAGTAACATGCAAAAAAACCTTAATGTTTATGTCTTTTCCAACTGTATTTCAGAGAAGCGCAAATGAGTTTCAGAAAAAGTCAAATGTATTTCAGAAAACCACAATTCTCTTTCAGTTAACACACATGTTTTTCACAAAACCCCCAACGAATTTCCGAAAATCATAAATATATTTGAGAAAAGTTTAAATGTGTTTTAGAAAACTAGCAATACTTAAATGATATTATATATAGATTTAAAAAAAATGCATTCGGAATTAATATTCGAAAGTGAAGATATACGAGCTATGAATATGTCATTGAATGACAATGGCCCAATGGGATGTGTGATAGTTAGAAGCGATAGTTAGAAGTTGTCTTTGGCGGAAATAGCTTTAATGGTTCACCGGGTGGAAAAAGCGATGTGTTTTCGATGGAAATATGACGCAGTTTTTTTTTTAAACAAGATGGAAAACTTAATAGCCCAAGCAAAAGAAACCATTGCGGATTGTAATGAATGTTTTCTTGTCAATTTATAATTTTCTGAATTACATTTTCGTTTTTCTGAAATACATTTTTGCTTTTCTGAAATGCATTTGAGTTTTTCTAAAATAGATTTGTGATTTCATTAAATTCATTTGAATTTTTCTTAAATTGGTTTGTGATTTTCTGAAATGCATTTGGTTTCCCTGAAATAAAAAACAATTGCAAAATAATGTTTTAATCACAAGACAGTTAAACATTTCGAGTAATTCGACTAAATTCATGGTATTAAAATTTTTTATTTGCATTATTTTTGAAAGTTTTTGTAGAATAATTATTTATTTAACAAATAAGTTAATGTCCAACGCTAGGAATATGACCTCTCTGCCGCCTGAAATATTGTAGGTTTTGAATAAAGCAAAATAGTCCAAAGCCTTTATTTGTATTATTATTTTTCAGAACGTTTTAAAAAGTGGAAAAAGTTATTAAAATTTTTATCGACTGTGCGAAATATTAGAGTAGTCATAGGTTTTTTTCTCATATCAAGTATGAGGGAATTTAATATATTTTTTCTTGTTCTTGTACAAAAATATTACCTCAAGTCGTATAGAACTACTACGCACATACTTTGATCCTAAAACTAACGGATTACACTGTGCTGCAAAAAAATTCGCCTTCACAAAAATTCAAAATTAAATATAAAGATTTTAACGCTGTTTCCTATCACTTCTAGATTTTGTGTTAAGAAATTTGTAGTTTTTTCAAAATATTTCAAATTAATAGTTTTTAAATTTGTTTTTCGCGTAAACATTATGGATAAAAAATAGATGTCAGCGAGTAGCAAAATACAGAATCTCATATTTTCCTTCGCGACGAGCTAATGATGATGCTGCTTTTAAAGCTCTAGGATGCAAATTCAAAATTATTTTTTTTAACTCGGATTCAGATTTTTTTTCTTGAAAATCTAGTTGGCGTATTGGATGAGCATTGTGAAGGGTTTCGTCAGGATATATTGCACATTGAAAGATGCTGCAGTGGGAAATTGGAAACTTCAGAATAACTTGGATTTCTTCATAGTAATGAGATAGATTAAGTGAAACTTTTATGACTTTTGACTATAAAAATTAATTATTTTCTGATTTTTACTTTTCCGTTAAAAGTTGATCGTTATTCTTACATTTGTATTTTTACGATAAAGTTTGATCGTTCTTTTAACTTTAATTTTTTCGATCAAGTTTGTTCGTTAGTTTGTGATTTTTATAGCTTCGATAAAAAATAGTCCAGATTGATATTCGTTATTTTTATTTTTTGGATCAAAAAAATCGTTTATCTTGGATTAAAATTTTTAGATCATATTTGATCAATTATTTTTTCGATAAGAAAACATATTGTTTTCATCTCTAGCAAATTCCTTTGCGTTTTTTATAATCGAAAAATAGTAGATAAAAAAATAACGACTATTTTTGATCGATAAAATAAAAATTACAAATTATCGATCAAACTGATTGGAAAGATTAAAATTAGAAAATAGCGTCCAAATGTGTTCGAAAAAATAAACGTCCAAAATAATGATTATATTTGATCGAAAGAATATAAATCATAAAATAACGATTTTGTAATGATTTAAAACAAAATATCGGTGCAGATTTGTATAGCAGCGAGTTTTGTTTTAAACGAATTTTGGACCAGATTTTTTAAAATTCAACGATATCACAAGTTTCAATTATTTGTATTTATTTGAAAGAAATTAAAAGCCTTATTACATATATCAATAAAATTCATTTTATTTTATTTTTATTTTACATATTTTTTATTTTACATATTTTTTTAGGATGGCTGGAAAAAAACTTCAGCCTTGTTATTTCTCTTAAATTGTGGCTGTGTAGAAAGTCAATGTCTGCTGCTTTGCAAAACTTCATAACTCACGTACTTTGGCTTTGGCCACCAAGGAAGTGGCAAGCGCTTACCTGCTGTGAAAGAAATTTCAGCAACTAGCAAACATAAGAAGGCACATACCCTGTGGGAAATAGAATTGCTTTAAAAACAATTTACACGGCACTTTTTTAAGTGGTCGAAATTTTTACTGAAATAGCTGCAAAACTAGATATTGATTTAAAAATAGCCAAAATCATTAATGTGTTGAATCAGAAAGGCACAAATTACAAGAGCCATTTTTATTTAGCTACTGCTAACAAAATCGTGGAGTTGTACAAAACGAAATTTTTTTTGCATCAGAACGATAATATCTTTATGTTATATTATTTGATAAGTGTAAATAATTTTAGTGAACATTTTCAGTCATACGAAGCAAGCGTTCAGATTAATCAATTTGTTATTTTGAACATTTCTTAATTTGCAATACCTTCCTCACATTTATATTTTATAAAGAACAGAAAAAAAGGTTTTAAAAATAAATTTAAAAAAATTGTAACTAATAACTATGACTATTTGGTTAGAATGGGTGTCAATGTTAAACTAAGTACGTTCTACCTTAATTCAAAGTATATGCAACCTTGAAACAAGAATGAATGATTTTATTTTAGAAATAACTGTTTTAAAATAAATATGAATCAGTATTGATTAAAGTATAAACAACCTTAAAAGAAAAATGTTACATATTCGAATTCCTTTATAAAATTAGCATCGTGCGTAGTTTGATTAAGAATTTCCCACCTTAAAAAGAACTCGTGACGTTTTATTGTTATTTATGGTTGTTTATGTTTAATTTTACAACATTTTTCCCTGCGTCAAGCTACATACATATGTACATATAGATTTTGTGCAAGTTAGTTCAATAATCATTTCCTATGCTAACGATGTTACTCTCATTGTCTGGGGTAAGTTTTCGAGTACCCTTTTTGATATCATGCAGGGTTACATAAACTTGGTCGTAAAATGGTCTCCAGGGTATGGGCTCGCGATCAATCCTAGCAAGACGGAGTTCGTCTTATTTACCAGGAGGTACAAAGTACCGGATGCCCATCCCCCTTCATTAGGCGGCGTCCCGCTGGTGCTTCCTGACCGGGTCAAGTATCTATGTAGGTCTGATATTCTGGACAGGAAGCTCTCCTGAGGAAAGGGTGAAAAAGGCTCCGATTGCGGAGTACTGTGCTATTGGGAAGAGATGGGGCCTCTCTCCCAAGGTAAACTACTGGCTTTATGAAACTATAATTAGGCTTATAATGTTTTATGGCGTGGTGGTCTGGTAGAACTCGCTGGATAGGGTATTGAAGGTTAAGCAGCTAGAGCGGGTGCAGCGGTCCGCGCTCATTGGGATCAGTGGGGTTCTTAGGACCACACCCACTCTCGCGCTCAGTGTTATGCTTAACGTGCTACCTGTGGACATTCCAGGCAAGGTTGCAGCAGCTCGTGCCCCAGCCCGGCTAGGATGCAATGGATACAGATTCAGTTCGGCCTTTGGGCATTCTAAGATTCTTGCCAGGTTCAACTTTGTCCCTCCGGAAACAGATTGCTGTCTGCCTGCTCCAGCTCGAAATTGCTCCTTCTCCACTCACATCCCGCGTGGGGAGGAATGGAAGGAGGGTAGTTTGTTGGGCGGTAGGATGGTGAACTTTTACACGGATGGCTCGAAGCTGGACGGAAAGGTTGGGGAGTGTCTTCTACGAGGAGCTCTCCCTCAGCCGTAAATTTAGGCTTCCGGACTATTTTAGTGCGTTTCAGGAAGAGGTGGCCGCAAGTAAGGAGGTAGCCGATTGGCTACTAACCAATGTAATGCCGTCTACGCGGGCAAACATTTATTCGGATAGTCAGGCCGCTATTAAGGCCTTAGGATCGCTAATGGTGAGATCAAAACTTGTCATTTTTAAACTCTCTGCTGTTTTCCTACAGGGTATGCACTGACTTCAGTCCTACAGAATTCATACACATACATATCTAGTTTTGTGTATTCGCATATTTTTTAGGAATGTGTAAAATTATATGGTTGCTAACAATGTAAGTACTTTGCTTTAGATAAAACCTGTACTTAGCGGTGCTGGTAGGTGGCACACATAGAGAGCTACAAATGTAAAATTTAGTACTGGCTTAGAATAGCAATGTGTGCTTATATTTTTGTCTGTTTCGCTGGATTTATGTACATTCGTGGCTTATAATATAGAAGTATGTACATATCTACATATCTACTATGCCATCTAAGGCCATGTGAAGCACTCAGTTATGAGTAAGTACTTATTGTAACGGCTTGGCTTAGCACACACACCAATGAAAGGAAAGATATTGTCTCTAATATTTTGTGGCATGTAGCAAAGGTATTTGAGGCAAAAGTAGCGGCGGTGCAACTTGTTACCAAGTGTGGAAAATGTAACGGCTATATTCTTCTTTTAAAGTCTATATTTATATAGGGTAGGCCCTATGGTTGTTGGCATTTGGCATAAGAGATTTTTTGGCAAAGCTTTCCATCTTTCGCCGCGTTGGTAAACCACTTTTGTCTCACACGCGTGCGGCAGGTTGTCTATTGGCACTGTCGCTGACAGTAAGAGCAATAACATTTAAATGCGAATTTGGCGTATGGTGACAGTTTAAAAGTTGCTGCTTACAATCAAATACAAATTGTTCACGATACTTTTCCTGTGCACGCTGTCAGCCGATCTGCTTTAGCAGCAGCAGCAGCAGCAGTAGCAGTAACAGTACTCGTAGGAGCAAGGACAGCTTGTGTTTTACACACACACATGCAGACGAATAGCAAGCTAAGCGACGGGACGTACTAAATATTTTATTTGTATCTACTACTTAGTATTTGCATATGTAGTATTTGCCTATGCGTAGATGTGTGTGTTTGTGTGTGTGTGTGTGTGTAGGCATATTTGATCCAAACATCAGCTAAGGTGTTTCAGCAGAAATGTCTGCCAAAAAACAGTTACAAATGGTACTTAAACTAAACGCATTCGCTTCCCGCTTCCCCCTCTCCCTTAGCTGTAAGTGGAAAAGTTTTCGCAACTTAAGTAGTCTTGCAGGAGTGCTCCATAACCGGAATTGGTATGAGTGTAAAATTAAAGTAAAAAAAAAAAACATTCAAATTCTTTTTTCGGCGCACATGCTTGTGATATTTATTTCAAGGCAAAAATTGCATATAGTCATTTTACTTAAATACCGAATGTATTTTTAATGCCAGACTTTCCACGCCTTTGCTGTAGTATGTTTTAGGATTTCACCCTAAATTTAAATTTAATTCCCTTCACGCAGTTTTTTTCCTACGATCATTTAATTTTATCTGTACTGACTAAAATTTTTTCAGCCTAATCATTTAAATATAAAATTAATTCACTTATTTAGCCGTCAGTATTAGTTTCTGAAAAAACAAGCCCTTAAAAATCCTGTTCACTGTTTCGCGAAAAGGACAATAGAATTATTATATTTATGAGCGATAGAATAAAAAGTTTGACCTTCAACTGACCATGAAGACTTAAAAAAATTAAAACTTGTGATCAAATACATTTTTATCGTTGCAAGACAGTATAAATTACATTCGGGGACTATCTGCATTTTCGAATATCTGAATATCCATGCGGGCAACCGTTGACGCGGATAAAATCTGGATAGTACAGAATCTGTTTAATATCCACTGTGCAATTATCCGGTGATCAAAATTTACGATCCGGTTATAACTCCACATTTCCAATAACACTAGTTTACAAATATTTGATAAATGAACGTTACCTCGTAGAAAAAGTAATTTTTGAATTAACTTTGGGTTGCTAAACAATAAAAATTAGTATCACTAATTTTTCCAAAGAAGCGTTTTCGAGATATAGGCAAAACCAATGTTTTCGAAACTTCTGCAGTTATTGCCAAAAAAAACCCCAAAAGCGAATATATCTAACAATTTATGGTAATAAGGTACACTCAACCTCTTTACGCTTATATTTCTTCTATAAAAAGCGTAATAGTTGTTTTGGAGTTACTGGCATCTGAATGCAAAAAATGAAGAAATTTTGGTTTAGCGTAAAATGATGCCAATTTTTCTTTTCAACACGTTTACATTCTATTATATTATCTAACTGTTACAATCAATTTTATGCGAAAACATGGCTAAAGGATATAAAAAAATTTTATGGTTCTTCTAGATATTTCTGGCTGTAACCTCTGAACCCAAAATATTCAGAAAATGGCGGGTTTGTCACTTATTTGGAAAAGTAAATAAATTTAATTTTCGCGCTCAGTGATCAATAACACAGTGCTACAAAACGTAAAAAAATACACACACTTTACAAGTGGCCTAGCAGAGGTCGGACCTCGTCTAAAAAATGAACTCTATTTCTTTTAATTTTTTTAGGTATTTTGGGTTTGGACATCTCTTTGTAAAGAAAAATGTTCGTACTTTTTAAATTAATAATAACTTTTGCCAAAATAGTTTGAATATTTGAAAAAAATGTGCAAACAATCTGAAATTTACACAATTTTTGTTTAAATTTTCTACTTTGGTAGCTCCTTTTTCTACATCTTTACAAGGAATCATTTATATTTAAGTAAATTTCTACCAAGAACATTCTATTCTGAGAAAAATAAGGTATCATTGTTCAGAATTTACTGCAGGGTTATGAAATTATAAGATTTACTTCAAAGTGGGAAAATAAAAAAATCGAAGCTGCACGGAAAATACTCGGTTTCATTGAAAACTTTGAAAAAAAATCTGAAGGATAGATGTACATGGATATATACAGACTTATAAATGGTTATATGAAATGCTTAAGACATTTTTTTATTAATTTTATCAGGTATTTCACGGATGACGGACCAACAGTAATTTGCTAGCATTTTCATCCGATTTTTCCTTAAAAGGTACTATCCACTGCGATAATCTCTTAATGAAAGTGCTCGCCTTGATCGTCACTAAACTTACCAAGCCTTTCAGGAAATATATCCAACTGATTTTGATATCGATACATATATACATACATATATATAAATGGGCACCCCATCACTTCATATGCTTCAAGAAATTCTTCCACTCTAGCAACGTACTCAGATCTCCGCTTACTTCCCAAACAATTTTTTGAACCACTAGACCAGGTCTATGACCTATATCTATTAGTTTAAAATATACTCTTTTAATTAATTCCTTTTTTCATTTACACTAGTGTAATTTTTCTAATAAATTTCGATCTCCACAGCGTAGGCCATTGCTCGACTATCAGTCAGCGCACATACCGCCAGTGAATGACTGGAAGAAGGCAACTGGTGAATGATCTTTGGAATAGCGACTTATAAGAAATGATATCCGAATATCCAGATTTTTCGTTTAAGTATTCAATATTCAACAAATTTCGGTAGTAAGGACAATTTTGAAATTTATATAAGTCGCACAAAACCCATGCTTACCTCACATTAAACGGGAAATTTTAAAAATTAAAAAAAGAATCCAGTATTTTAGCAGCTACACAATAGCTATAGATATTGGAGATGGGAATGGTATTGCCAAACTTAGAAATTTATCTATCAAATTCTGCCAAATTTCGTACACACTTTGCAGTTCTTATAAGAAACTGCAACTTCGAAAATTATAAAAATCAGACGAAAACCATGCCTACATCACATACACCGGTAATTTGCGATAAATATAAAAATATTTGTTATTTTACCAAATAATGTAACGAATTCTTTCAAATTCGGGGCGAATAATTTAATAAGAAAGAAAAACACTTAAAAACTAAGTTTTTGGAAAATATACGCGGTATGTTAAAATCATGGTAATTGGTTTTAATTTATTGTAATGAAAGTCGTTTATTTTTTAAAAATATATTTAAATTAAAAATATTATTATTGTCAATAAATATGTACATATTTTTCTTGTATATATTGAACAGATATGTATAATATCACAGCGCTTTTGGGTATACAATATTCTTTGGTTCTCCACTTTTTATAAAAATAATATAATTTTTCGGTAGGGCACATGCCGGATCAAAACGGATGGTTGAAAATTATTTCATTTATTATAATTGAGAAAGCAGGATACAAGGCAGACTACAAGGGTTTGAAATCAAGTGGCATATCATTTGAGATGATATGAATTATTTGAATCAGCTTATCTTCTCCTCTTCATTTACCATTTAGAATGGTGGATTTAGACAGCCATTTTTTACAGTATGGTTCTATGGTAGTCTCTAGGTCCATTTATTCCCGGGAGAGCTAACGCATTCAAAAATATAACGAATTTAGTGTTTTCCTTGTATGCAGCGTGGTATTGCCCATTATTCTTACATTAGGTATAGCTAGCTACCTTGATCTAAAGATGATATGTAAATGTATATATAAATTATCATATACCTACGTCAGATAGCTGGGAAGATATAGTGAATTGTAGTTTTCTCTTTTACAAACTGATATACAAAGGATTATACATATGCGCCGAATAGCCGAACATACCCATTTTACAAAATATTATGCCTGAAAATTATCATATGTAGTATGTTGTTGTTTATCTGAAACGCCTGTAAAACCTGACCTACGACAAAAAGCACAAGGCCAGAAAAGATTCGTGTGGGAATTCTAGCTTTAACGCTTAATTAATACGATCCAATCTCATAGGCGCTGGGTTAAATATATTTTCATTTATATTTTTTTTTGCTGCAATTGTGATAAAAAGGATCTTTGGTACTCTTAAAATTTTTGATTTGAGTTACAAGATCTATGGGAGAATTATCCAGAAAATATTGAAGGCACATTTTTCCCAATAACAACATTCAGAAAAAAATGTTTTGCTATATTTAAAGCGATAACTTTTAAATATATGCAAACTTCATATACTGTGTGTTTGAGTATTTACATGACTTTGATTGTTAAAGACATCTACGATTTTTCTACATTGATGCAACTCTTGCCCAGGATTTTATAAAACTGAATAGTATGTATACCTACGGTCATGGAATGATACAGCGGCATTGCAAAAAAGGCATCTACAGCTAATAGCAGACCTAATTATAGGTACAGTGGCTCCAAACCAAAGTCGGACGCCGTAGAAAAAAATGTTCCTTCCTAAAAATATTTGAACCAAAGTAATTTATTGCACTTCCAAAATATAAAAACAAAACTTATAAATTAATTCAGTATTATAAAATATTCTAGTAAAATATCAAATAAGAGTAAATTCAATGCACAAGCCAAACTCGGGCAATCAATAAGTTTTTTGAAATATCGATATATATATTTTGAAAACTAATATTTTGTATGAAGACCTTTATTTTTAGTAACCATTTTGAACCGGTAAGCCATTGACTTAAGCAATTTTTCGCAAAAACTAGGTTCGATTTTTTCCCAGTCTTGTAATAAGATAGATTTAAAGTCATTTTTGCTTGAAACGGAATGCTGTCGAATTTTTGTGTTAAGATAGTCACATAAATTTTTAATAGGATTAATATCAGGACTTTGGGGTGGCGTTTCCACAACGTAATGGCTGTTATAAAGCAACCAAGAACGCAATTTGTGGGCCTTATGCTTTGGATTATTGCCTTAGTGTAGAAATATCAATCATTGCCGAAATCCAATTTTTTCAAGACTGTTTGGTAAGTTTTCTCTTAAAATGTTAAGATGGTCATTCTTATTCATTATTCCTTCAATAAAATGCAAAGATCCTGGTCCAGAAGCCGAAAATTAATCCCAAACCATTACCGATCCGCCACCATTTTTGATAGTTGGTCTCAGATGCCGCAGTTGGAGCTCCTCATTACATTTCCTCCAAGCATAACATTTTTCCAGAAGGAAGAATCCTAAGTTTTATATTCATTTGCCAATTTTAATCGGATGGTCTGATTGCGTTTGCTGATCAACGGCTTTTGTCGGGCTTTTCTACCATTTAGATCAGCCTCGTGAAGTAGATTTCTGATGGTCGATGCACTAAATTTCTTTCCCAATTCATTTTCAGCTCTAACAGCTAACTTTGGTGCACTAAGCAAAGGATTATTTCTAACTTTTCGCAACAGATATCGCTTATCTGAATCGGTAAAAATCTTGTTGTGGGAAGCTTTTCGCTTGTTTTCCACTTGTTTGTTGCTTTTGAAGCGCTTAATTATATCGTGAACAGTAGAATTATTTCTATCTACAATATCAACTATTTCCTGCACAGATTTTCCATCGTTGGAATGCTTAATAAGCAACTTTCTCAATTCAATACTGTTTGACCTCTTTGCCTAGACATTTTTAAATCACAAACCGTAATTCCAACTATATATATATTTAAAAAAAACCACCGGCGGAGTTCCCGTTAATCAGTTGAACACTATACTTGAATTTGGTTGCAAATCTTTGACAGACTTGCATTTATTTAGAGGATAGTTGCCACTTCCGAGTTTGGCATGTGCATTGAATTTACTTTTATTTGATATTTTACTAGAATATTTGATAATACTGAATTAATTTATAAGTTTTGTTTTATTAAGATTGCGCTAACTCGACCCGATATATTTCAGTAAATTAAACAGACACGTTTTGTGCAAGAGGAATGATTTTTAATATAATGATTGGAACGGTTTAAAAAAAGAAGAAAATACAAAGTAAAAGGAATGTCAAAATAAATACAGGAATGAGAAGCCGTGTTGTGATGCCAGATCGACATGTGTTATTGTGGAATAATATTTTTAATCAACATGTTTTTATATTTTGGAAGTGCAATAAATGAGTAATTGAAAAAATATTTTATCTTTGATTTTTATTTGCTTTCGTTCAAATATTTTTAAGAAGGAACATTTTTTTTGTACGGCGTCCGAGTTTGGGTTAGCGGCACTGTAGATAATACCTTAGGTTCTACCTTAAAAATTTTTAACCAGTTATTAACTTCAACTAACTTTATTGATAGCAAAATAAAAAATATATAAAAATTAAATGCAAAATTTCGCTTTACCTTAGTTGGCCTCATTTCAATCAAACTTTTTGGGTCACAGTGAGTATCCATAAACAAATTTAAAATGAAAAAAAAACGAAAGATTATTTTTATTTGCGTTCGTTGGCTTAGATTTTTACAAACCGTACCAAGTTCAACAGAATTTTTCTACGTTGCCAGTGAGTGTCACACGCTGCTCATTAGGCGTACAACTAACTGCTAGCATACTTTTTATATTTATAAACTCACACTGACTGCGTGTGAATTGACTTCTATGTAGATATGTATGTATGCATTTATAGTTATGTGACTGTGAGTCATAGTGTAAAGCACATACATATGTACATACATATTTACTATTTCTGCAACTGAGGCAAATTACTCATACGCAGTGGGTTACCGACCCGACCGACCGCCAATGGTTTAAAAGCGTAAAATGCGGCGCAAATGCCTGCATTGGACTAAAACTTTGTACATGTTAGCTTAATTATATACGTAATTTTTATTTCACTTTTTACTACAACGAAAATTCATGACAGTAATAAACTTATGAAAATGTGAAACAAAATTTCTAAATAGTTAGAGAGAGAAAAAAAGCAACAATTACAGCGCAGTGAAGTAAAGAAATGTCATGAAAAAAATGAAGCACGTAGCAAGCTATGACGCGGTATATGAGTTGCGCCAAAGAGCTGCAATTACACACACATACATATAAACTTGTCTATGTGTGTTTGGGGTGAGTACGTACGTGTATCATATGGTGTTATGTACAGTGGCTCAGAGCTTAAATTGTGTTGTGTAATTTTTTTTTTCAATATTGAAAAATTTTTTCGTTAATTTTTATAAAAATATATTTTGTTTCGATGTTACAAAGCATAAAAGTCAAATGCTTTTTTGGTGAACATTTTTCGATATTTTAACCCTTCATAAGGCACATAGTCTGCGATTGTAGACCACCTTGATTTAAGCTCGTGCAACTATTTAAAGTTATCTCTAAATTTTCCACTCTTTTCAGCAGGTTTTGATAGCACCGAGCTACAGCGGCTCTACACTTTTTAGGTGTTTAAAAAATTTCAACAATTTTTAATTTATTGTTAAAAAACAAAATCAAATCAAACACGATAGTGTTTTCGAATATTTGTAAATTTCTACTTTGAGGTTTATTGAACCGATTTAAATTTTTCCAACGGCTGTCGAACGGTCAATGATTATTCTTTTATGATATATAAATTGTTATACATTCGTATCAAAAATGAGACACGATTTTTTGATCAAATTAACTTTCAAATTCAATGTAATTTTTTGGCCACTATTCACAAAGAATAAATTCTAATGTATAAACATTTTCGAAGTCCAGTCGATTGCCTAAATCTGTTGAAAATGTATGAAGTTAGAAATTTTTTTCTAAAAAGGAAACCAAAAAAAATATCATCATTCTAACGGATGCCTGCAAAAATACTCTGAAAGTTCTTTTGATACCGAGAGTACAACTTTTTTGAATATGGCAGTATATAGTTAATTTTTGTGTAAGCATAGATTTCGTTACTAAAATTTCACTGATCAGGCGCGTTCTCTTCGTGAAAGTTAAGCATATGATACAATATTGTTATGAATTAAAAACAAACAAAAGGTGCAATTAAAGGATTTAACCTTTTTTACCGTAAATTGCTACAAAGATATATACTCAAAAAGTTCGGAGGAACTTTCTAGAAGATAGAAGACGCAAGATCGATTTATAGATCCAGTAATCGTAATACTACTGAGGTCAATTTGTTCAGTAGCTCTTCGTTGGGCAATAAAAAGCTTACACATTTGGGAACTGTAAGAAACATAAGTGAACTCCCTTGAGACTTCCTGCCCAAAAAGAGTCGTGAAGAAAAGTTCAGCATTTTTGGTTTCCAAGAAAATTATGCAGAAAGCCATTTTTGATGACCGATTACAACCACACCAAAATTGCTGTAGATCTAGTGGGCGAATTATGCCAGAAATATTTAAATAATGTTGCAAAGAGTACTCGTCGTTAACCAATTTGATAAACATGTCGGGTATAAAGGCGCTTTGTGTGTATAGAGCAAACTACCGCCAAAAGGATTCGAAACGCTCTGAGTTTCTTCAAAAATGCGCCTGGGAACTAATTCGATGACAAATTGACGTTAGCTCAAAGATTCTTCGGCTATTTCGAGAAAGGAGGCAGCGAGCTCATCCCCTTTTTGGCATTTCAAATACTCCAGCATAACCCACTCAACAATCACATGCATCGGACGTTGTCATATTTTTACTCACAAAATTCAAAAAAAAAAAAAAACATTTAATAATAATATTAAAATGGTCTTTGATTGTAGACCATTTGCCTAATAAAAGGTTAATTTTCCTCTTATAAATTTAGAAAGTGTTCGAGTAAACAGTTTTATTGTACATTTAATTTAAGTATAATAAAGTTAAGCTTTCAACTACCAAACAGTCTCCATTGTACTTTTTTTTCTAGTACTTTTTTTAAGTTTTTTAAGTTATCGTACAGTTTTTCATTTAACTTTTATGCATTGTTATTATGAAATAAACTATAATTTTATAAAAAAAAAAAGTTAATACTTGCGACTTCATCTGCAACTGGGTGTCAACTTTATTTTGACTATGTTAATTGGGTAGTTTTTTTCAACCGCACAAAGCTTATCAAATACAGAGTCGTATATTTAGTGGATGTTTTTACACATTTTTGCGCATACAGTGTGTATATTTATGAATATTTTTAATGCCATCTAAATCGGAGCATAGAAGTATTAACAGACCATAAATACGAATTTTATATTCTAGCGCTACATTTTTCGTAAAAGTTCCTCTCGTCGTTCGTCCGCCGTACGTTTCTAGTTTTATCAAAATCGGTTCAAAAATAGAGATTGGCTTAATAATTCGCCTTCAGTGCCACCTAGCGCATTTATTTTTCTTAATATCATAAATATCGGATTAAAAATATTTCAACTCATGTGCCAACTAACAGATTAAACTATAACCTATATCCGTGTCACAGGTCTAAGGAACATACTGCACAGATATGAGTGAAATTGGTTCATCGGGTTTTGAGCCAAGTTGTTACAAAGAAAATGGTTTAATTTTTTTTATATATAGATTAACGAAAAGACAAAATTCACGCGAAAAATAATATCAATATAAGAAAAATATAACACTGCGCGATTTAAGTTGTAACCCACTGTATGCAGAAAAGTATGAATTTCAAACCATCCGCATTGCGGCGTCAAACAGCAGCTCGAATAGCGCCAGGTACAGCTGTGGTAGAAGCAACAGCGATAGCTAACCGGCATAAATGACATCGAATTTAGGTAACTGTGATGGTGTGTGTGAGTGTGTGTGTGTGTGTGTGACAGCTGATGATGCTGGCGAAGCAGGTGCTCAAGGAAAATAGAATAACAAGGGGGAGAATAATATGTAGCAATATGCACAGATGTACGTACAGTTGTGTGTAAAAATCTGCTCACTAGTGAAATTATAACCTAAAGCGAAATTGAAGCTCTATCACCACCACCACCACCACCATTGCTCATTCACTTTGACTATTGCTTTTTAGTAATTTGTACATTTCAAGCCGAAACGTGGACAAGCCGAAGGCGGCGGGCGAAAGCTTGGTTTGTCAAAAGGAGCAAATGTATCCTATAATTTAATGAAGTTGGGTGGTGCCAAAGAGGGGTAAGTATGTAGATTGCACAAAGAAGTGCAAGCAGAAGAATTAGAAAACGTGATTTTGATATTAGTTTTTTTTTTTTTTAGATAGTGATTTCATACAGCTTTTATGCAGCATTTCATGTTGCATGGAATTTTCGCAAGCTAAACAAAAACTAACACAAGATCTGACAGAAAAGAGGAGAGGTAAAATTTATGGCTCACTCAATGTGGAGTTGTAAGACTTAACTCCCATCTTGTTGGTGTTAACTGTTTGCATGTTGTGTGTGTTTTTTATATATTACTGTACTTAGAAGATTTCATAAAAAATATAAAATAATTACTACACTTACCTTATTATCGTCAAGCATAAAATATTTTGCGAAACGTATCAGGTTGTTGGAAATATTAATTTGTTTAGTGTTGTTTCTTTAGCTTAATGAGATTTTGTTATAAACCCCTTAAAAAACTGAAAAGCGGTTTGATGTTTTTTAATTTATGATTTTGTTATTTTAGGCCAATACTGTAATATTTATTGAGTTTTCTTTCAACAAAAAGACCGCAAAATCTTTTTTCCAATTTTCGTTAATTAATGCAAACTGGTGTTTTAAGTTTCTAGAAATATTTTATATGTAAAGCCCGTTCAAATTTGCGCTCAGAGGAGTTCGTATTTTTTTTTTTTTTTTGTTAAGTTTACAAAATTTATATGCAAATATATCATCAAATTATTTCACACAGTTTTATTTAATCAAAATAAGTAACCGTTGCATACATTTATGCATATGATTAAATCACATTTAGTCAACTTGGCTTTCCACGGAGATGAAAAAAAGAAAAACGATTAGCCACACACACGTAACTTGCTCGTTGTAAGTGCATTGCACGTCATTTTTACATTAAAATACTTAGCCGCAAATTATACCGCCGCTCGACAAGACAAACGCAACGTATCTACTGACGTTGCATAGCCAGGCAACGGCCAAATCGGACACACGAAAAGATAAGTCGGCGTTTTTTTTTTTGATCATTCACAAAAAAAATGCATACGACCACAAGCTCTCTGTGGCTATGCAGAGAAAAGCAGTGTTGCATTTCGCTGAGAAAATTCGAAAATTCGAATATGCGAATATTTTGAGATTTCATTGGATATCATGTTCGGAAATCATAAATTTTCGTACTCCAAAATCAAAACACGAGTGCGCCCTTTCGTTGCACGTTGAAAAAAGAACACACAGTGTGTTAGGTCAGTTGCATCGCTCACAATACGAGCGAGACCGCGCGCTCTTTACTCATTCACTCAATTCACCCATTCACTCAATTCACTCATTCACTCAATTCACTCAGTGCGCCAGCATTCGCTATTAAGTTACTCATACGCCATGTCTACTAAACTAAAACAGCATCCATTGTACAGCGTCTTTTTCGCTCATACTCTCTCTGACTCGCTCTCGCGTCTCTCTCTCACTGCTTTTGAGTAGTATAACAGTTAGTTTTTATGCTTGTCTTTATCTCAATTTCACTTCTTATCCACCGCCTTACTTCATTCACATACAGCATCATTTTTTTTTTCGTTTTGTGCACTTTTATGTTTGTTTGCTCTTTAAAACTGTGCCACATTACGTGTGCATAACCCTTTTCTTATTAATTCACTCTGTACAGCACTAGTTTTGCGTTTTCTCTCTACTTTCAGTTGTTTTTTTTATTGCAATTTTTGTTATCTTGCCCTGTTTTTCCTTTTTTATGATATTGTTTGGCAGTTTCATAGTTCACGTAGGGATGAAACGATACCAGGCAGATATCGATACTTTTATATTTAAATAATATCGAAAGAAAGTATCGATACATGAAGAATGTTGGATCTAAAGTATCGTTGTCTACTCGCAGGGGTGGATTTACCACCAGGGCAACAGTGACAGGCGCCCAGGGCGGAAAATCTCAAACAAGGTTTGAAATTAAACTTTTTTGTGGCTTTTTTTTCTTACTCTTTTGCACACAGTCATCACTTGTCACTTTTAGTTGTGCATTCAAATAATTGACTTCACACTGGCCTAAAAACTTGAAAAAACAAAGTCTTTTTGCTGACTAAAAACTTGAAAAAATAAAGTCTTTTAAATTTTTTTTTGTACAGGTAAGGCAAACCATTTGAAGGAGATACTTTGAAATAACCCAAAACTGTCGATATTGCAAAACCTCATAGTACAAGCAAACTGTCTAGTTTCGACTACTGTTTTAATAAATTTACTCTAGCATCAATCGGTCCCAAAAAAACATAAAAATTTATTATATAGTCGAAAGATTTGTAAGATCGATAAGTGCGCCTTTTGCCTCGGGTGACAATTTAGATAAATCCGGCCCTGTCTACTCGTATCGACACCTCGAGCTATGAAGGTATTGTGTATGCAAATTTTTGGCGAAAAAATATATTCCCTATAAATTTTAAACACTTACCACTCACCATGATTTCAACAATTTTCAACACTTTAAGTGTAAAACTCTGAACTTGAGGCTATACAGGAAATTTAGAAAGATTTATTGGTACAGCTAAAATGTGTGATTCGGAAAAGTTGACACAAAAGCTCGGCTACTGAATTGCAATACGAATTTTCATTATTCATTCATTACTTATTAGGGCAAATTAGGACAACAAGATATGAAAATCAAAAACAAACTAATTTCAGAGTCACAATAACAAGACATAACAGATCTTAAAGTAAAGTAATAAGCACTACATATGCACATAAATAAGCAATAAAACTTATGAATTAAATGACAGGTTTGTAATAGTCACCTAAGCAATATCCAGTTAACGATGTTATAACAAAGAATTTGAATAAATAAGGACTATAATGGAAGATGGAATATCAATTAAAGGCTAAGTACTGAAGTAATAATTGATAGATTCCCTAAAATTGCTTTTGTTTATCTGCACTTTCTAATTTTGACAGGGAGGGTGTTCCAAATGCGGATAGCGTTAACCAAGAACAGCCCTGCTGAGACCAATGAGGTAAACTTAGGGACTAAAACGATAAGATTTGGTAAAACACAACTTATCATAGATATGGTTAGGAGATTTCCAAGTAATAAGCTTATATAAAATTATACAATTGTTGGCCTTGCGATAGTCCGAGATCTCACAGCCTAAAAGTCGGTGCCAAATTAGGTTCCATCCTTCTAATGGTGACATTATATACTCCCCGACATAGTTTTAGGCGCCATCAACTTGACAACTGTCAGCCTGATGACTTTTGTCAGTTCATTAACATAGGGTGGCTAATTAAAGTTATCTAATTACGCAAGTAACAATTAAAGACTAAAAACGTCGGACTACGAACAAACAGAATAACCGTAATAACCGTCTGATTTTTAAACTCAGAAAAAAAACCCTTTCCACTCAAGTTCCGTGAAGCTCGAAACTGAATGGCACAGGTATAGAAATAGAAAAATAAATGTGAAAATTGCAACGAAAAAGAAAAAGTCAAAGTGACTATCTATGTCTCTGTTATAACTCTCTGTTTCCCAAATGTTACCGACAGTGGCATCTCCGAGAAAGATGGGGGGTGGAGTCGGTATGGAATCACTCTCCCAAAATATATACTAATTACCTTAATCAGTTTCAAGTCAACAACAGAAGCCCGACATGACTAAATAAAATGAAAAACGATTATCACTTTTTAGCTATCTGAGATACACATATATTATTATTTCTAGGACCTAACTATATCATAGTACTCTTTTTAGCCAAAAAAAAAAAAAAACAGTTGCTAAAAATAGCTCAGCAAAAATTTCAATCATCCAAATCCTAATTTTATAATGATGGAAAAACAAAAATATACGAATGTCTCACAGTATTTCATGTATATTTTTTTTAATTAAAATTGTAAATTTTAAATTTAAATAAAATTAAATTAAAAAAAAGAAAACAAATAAATAAAAATAAGATTTTCTTCAATAAACTGAAGTGTGAATGGTATAGAAACCAAATGATATGGACAAAATTTTAATAAAAAAAATTAGCAAAATTAATTCAGCAGTAAAATTTTCCTTAGCATAGGATTTCGATACGTCTTTTACATTTCGACACTTACTCAGTACTTGATTGAAAAGTATCGATACCGAAGTTACTTGCTATCGAACGCAAAGTATCGAGTATGCACTTATATTTACTCCTCTCGTTTCATCCCTAAGTTCACAGTTTAGAAATTTTAACTACCCAAAAGAGCTAGCAGTGCATTGCCCTGCATTCGTTGCACTTCTATTATTTCTGCTTTTTATGTTTCCTTTTATTTTATTACAAACATTTCATCACGTCGGGTTATTGCGTTCGACTTTTACGGCAAGTCTTTAAGTGTTAAGCCTCTGTCTCCGTTAGTCTACATTATTCTGCCTTCACTCAACCCAAAATTGCTTGTTGATATTTTTTCGTAAGTCATAGCTCTGCTTTTTGCATATCATAAGATAAGATACATATATATAGTATGATATGTATGTAAATGTAGTTAATGTATTTAATGTAACGTGGAAAGGCTTTAATGCGCTTTTTTTTAATTCATTTTTACACAATCGTATGAATTGTTCTGCTGTAAATGTTCGATTTCCCGATAAGGATTAAACAGTTACGACACTTTAATTAATTGTACACAGTTTGATGTAGTAGTTTATCATAGCATTTAGCTAGAACAACGCTTGCAAATTGTATAAATTTATATCAAAAATTATGGTCCGGCGATTGAGCGCATTTCTTATTGGGGAAGCATATTTATTGGATTTGCTGTAAAGAAACGAGAAACTAACCAGCTACCATTAATAATAATAATAATAATAGCTTGATGCTTGGCCAAATTTCTCCTACGATTTCGCTATTTAAAAAAAAATCACTTTATATTAACTTCTTTCGAAAGGAGAACGGAGAAAATATTAGCATCTATGGTGGACGCCATATCCATGATTGCCCCTGTAATCTGGGAATGAATGAAATGTTTACTGATAACATATTATTGGAATGGTACAAATTTACAGCGCGCCACATAATCGCACATAGAGCGCAATTTTGATATCTTAATTGTTCTGCTTGGTGTTGCTTTAAAGCAGTGCTAGGCAAAACAGAACTCACGAACACTAAAATATTTTATGCTTGTGTAGGTCGCAAAAATGTGACATCGCTGTCGAATTGTACACCGTAAAAATAT
Organism: Anomoia purmunda; assembly: GCA_951828415.1. NCBI lineage: Eukaryota > Metazoa > Arthropoda > Insecta > Diptera > Tephritidae > Anomoia > Anomoia purmunda. The sequence goes on from OX639993.1 coordinate 181,449,673, forward strand.
TGCGCTGCAAAAGTGTACCTTAAGTTCAAACTTTAAACAGTTCTTAAAATTTCATTTGTATTTATTTTCCTTTTGTCAAGTTTAATTCTCTTTATTCTCTCTCTCAAATTCGTGTCTGTAAAATGGTTCCAATGTTTGCTATTAATATTTTTTAATATGGAAAAGAAGTTTTCAAAATTATACCTTTAGTTAATTATTGAATAAAGTTTATACTTATATACTGTACTTGTGCTGTACGGCTATTTTTTCTGCAAATCTGTTTCCAAAATTCTTCTAGCATTCCTTTTGTTTTTGTTTAATTGCGGGGCTTAGAATTTGCCTACTCATCCTAAAGTAGATAGCATCTGTTGGTAAGAGAGTTTCTACATTGGATTTCGAGGCTAATATTGTTTTTGGTTTTAATCCTGGTTCGCAGTTAGACAAAACCGTTTTTTCCCAAATTGTAATAGTCAAAAATGATGTTTTCCCAGTTCTAACGGCGCTAGTGTATTGTTCAATTTTGTACAGCCGTATTAATTTCATTTCACTTACATTATTAATTAACATGCATTAAAATAGTTGGGAACCTCTCAAAATATTTTCGATAATAAATTCTCCGAAACCTCTATCAGTTTAAACCGATAATGCAATACTTCATTTGTTTTATTAATTTAGTTGAATTAAATTTTTTTAATAGTAAAGCTCCTTTACATATTTTTCGGTTGATACCAGTGAAGAAGAATTTCAGTTACCTTACCAGTTTAATTGAATCAAGAAATCGCAACCCTCTCCAAGAATATTTTCTTGTAAACGCTTTCGTTTCACCCCAATACTGCTCAGCTTCAGAAGGCTGAGAAACTGAGTTAAATTAGTATATTTTAAACAGGTGGCAACACTCATTAAACACATTTTTATGTTTAAGTTTTCTCAAGGCCACCTTCTTTGACCAACATGCCGTAATGGTACCAGTTACTTAATAATTTTGCTTGATTTACTTTTTGAAGCAGGTGGCAACCCTCTCGAAAATTATTTTTAAGCCACTATGTTTGAGGCTCATGTTTTCATATTTGATCTATTTTATATTAATTATAAATAATTATTGAAGTAGGGGCAAGTCACTGCAATTTGTAGTTTACCATTCATTCAGATGAAATGGTATATTTACTTTAGTCCGATGTCTGTAAGAAGAAAAAGTGATAGACCCATACCCAAATGTATCAAAATGATCAGTACAACGAGCTGATTCAATTTAGTGCTTCCATTTAGCCATCTGTGTTTGAACGCAAACTAGTCCCTCTGTTTTTGAGATATCTGATTGGAACTTGTTAGGCAGATATATTTCTATAAAGAATTCATCATTTGTCGGAAATGGCTGATCTGACATTTTTTAGCACCTATATAGCTGATTGTTCAAATATGAGGCTTTTCAATACAACTCCTGCGCCAAATTTGGAACTCATGTCACTTATTCTGAAAAGAAAGTGCCCACTGAAAATGGTCGGATATGAGGTTTCAATTTAAATCCAAAGTCTACGGAGAAAATCATCAAAAATAGGTTTAGGTTGGATTCTTTAGCATTTGCAGCGATTGAGACAACCTTGGGTACATTTATTCATAGGAAATTTCCCTACCGCAAAACAACACACGGTATTGATCACTTATCGATGAATTTTTTAGTTCTTGCGCTTAATTTTAGTTTATTTTCATATAAATGTGTATCTTTATATTTTAAAAAATGATATTTACTTTATCATACTTTATTTTATTTTATATGCGAAAAATAAATCATGTTTTAAAGTTGAAATTTTTTCGCTAACAATGCATTTTTTGAAATTAATTAAAGGTATAAAATCTTCGGCAATGCCGAGAAGAACTCATATTTACTTTTTTTTTTATTTTATTAAGTTTCTTAAAACTTATAGTTTTACATTCATATTGTATAGCAATATTTGATGTTACTCTACTAATTAATGAACTAAACCTTCTACACAGGAGGCAACTAAGTTGAAAACAAATTCCCCATATTTTAATCCAGGCTATAAACTATAACCTTTTGATTGCGCACGCCGTAGGCGCATCGTTCGGTAGGGCCTTGTTTAAATTCTGGGCGGGACAAGTAATATAAAATATTATAGAAAAAGTTTTTTAAGTTTAGCTATCGCCCCTCGGCAGGCAGTGACAAACCTCCGAGTATATTTCTACCATGAAAAAAACTTCTCACAAACACCATTTGCCGTTCGGCCAAATATCAAGCTAAGATGTGAGCGCCAAATTATTACTAGTATTATCATAAGCTATTAGTGTGCCACATTTTATATAAAAGCGTCTAGCCCTTTTTGGCGTGAAAAGGAAATAAAAATACTAATACATAAACATATTTATTATTAGTAGTATAGTTCTTATTCTGAACACAGAAATCAATTTTATCGAGGAAAAAGCAACTACAATGTTCAGATGCAAAACTCATGAATTTCCTAAAATGAGCTTTAGTTCTACCCTATCAAGAAGTGTCGTTTTATAGCTAACACTCTTGGTAGCAGCGGAAGCAACGAGTTCTTGTAGCAGGATTACCCCCAATGGTATTGTTTATTTATTGATCTAATGCGAAAGTAAAATATTGAATTATCTTGACATTTCGTGTGAAATTTCATCATAACATTTTAAACGTGGTATAATAATAATAATAATTTAAGTCTCAAACTCTTTATTCACAGTGGTAATTTACGGATCACGTAGTGTTCTACGGTTCTCATTTTATAAGATTTTTTTCTTTTAATTGAATGTTGTTTTTCATCTTTGCTATTGCATTTAACGTTATTGTTTAATTCTTCATATCCATACTTTGCTTTGCGGTGTTTCATTGATATTGGTTGAAATCAGTTAGATTAGATTTAGGTATTTATTTGACTATGCGTATAAAACTCTAAGTTAGTCAATTGCAGCTTACTTGTTTTGCAATGCTTATTAGAGTCTTTTAAAGAAATGTGTACTAAGACTGGAATGAAAACATCGACCAGGAAATCACATCTCTCATTTAAAATTTCTTGCTGATTACGTCAATACACTGCAGATCGTATAAAACTTCGACAACCTCATTTTCATTCTATTGACGAATACAAATAGATATTTATTCTACTTGTTGCTAGACAAATCTACTGTATACTCCTAGAAATGGAAACCTGTCGAATTTAAACTTTTATTTGTTGTAATTTCATAAACCCTTTCAACCTTTGCTAACCCTTCTATTTTGTTGCGGTCATTCCTTGACCCTTTTCCATAAAAACAACTCAATGGTTTTATAATTTTTAACATTTCAAACCTTACATTTTTGCCATATCCCGTATATATTCCCAGCAAGAAAAGAAATGGTCCGCGTTATCAAATAAAACCATGTGTGACAGTTGGAGTAATTTTATTAACAGTTTGAATTGTTCTGTTCAGTGATGTTGTAAACAGTCTCCTTGTATTTGCTTTGAAGCTCGTTAATTTGTGTTGTAACCTTTTGAAACTTCCCTGTTTGAAGTGTTTTCACAATATGACCAATTTGAAGTGTTTCTTATTGATTGACTTTATACTCCAGCAGATTTTTCATTTGAAACTTATTTGCCTAATATGATTTCAATTGATTACCATTTTGAGATTTCCTTCTTTCATTGTTTGTTGTGAAGTCACAGAGTGTTTCAAGTGGAAGTCGTTAAACCCTTACAGAAGAGAATGTATAACAATGTTAATTTAAAATATCAGAAGATGGAAAATGTGTATGGTTTAGTACATAAGTGACGTTATTCTTTGATATTTTGAAATTCGCTTTTATTTATCATTTTTATTCTTCCCTTTTCATTGCAACCATCTCATCGACTATTTCAGAACCTTGTTGAGTCGAGTGGCATATAGGGCCAACGGTTGCACAAAATCCCATAAGCGCATAAGAAGCGGAACAAATTTTGATTGAAATGAATATTAGAATTTAAGAGTTTAAACGTCAATGCTGAACTGACAGCGAAACTAAAGCGAATGCCAATTTGGCATAGAAAAGTGAAACGAATCGGAGATTTGTAATGTAGTAGAGCAAATAAACAGTTATGAACGGTTTTGCCGAACCAAAAATTATTTTTTTTAAACAAAAATGTATAAAGAAGTATATCATAAAGCTACCATTTTTTATTTAGTGTCGATATGTTTTACGTATATTATTTACTAATATACCAAATCGACTTCTTAATGCTTAGTTAAGTCGCAAGGGGTTGCCTTCCTCTTTTTACCTTAACAACAAATTGCAATAAATTTGCAATTCAAAAAATATCAAAACAATATTTTTTAACCTTTAACTACTGAGGTGAAATATTTGGGCGTAGTTACTGAGGTGGGGGTAAATTTACCCCTTTATAATCTATAAATAATTGTTGTCAACGAAAATTTTTTTTAAATTTATTTGTTTTTTATTGTAATAATAAAACACATTTTTAAATGAATAAAATAATAAATTTAAAGAAATCGAACTTCTAGTTTAACAAAACAAGGACTTTATTTCATAGCCACTTTTCTTAAACCTAAAAAAACAGTACTAACATAACTTAAAAAATATTGTAAAAAAAAAATCAAAAATAGATAAAGGCACTTTTCACAGCCAAATTTATGACATTAGAATCACAAAAAAGAAAACAAACAAAAATTATGTTTAAAAAAAAAAACTGCAGATCAATCTATTTGGCGTATTTTTACTCATCAAATTAATTATTTGCACAATTCACGCATAAGCGTTTACTGCATCCCATACACATAGGCTTAGTACAAAACAAACAAACATGTGGGGTCTTCCGTTTTAACCTACTAGGGCAAATGTAGCATAACTTCTTCGCAGTTGTGGCCGGCTCTACTAGAGGGGAAGCTACAGAGTCTGGTCCTAAGATGCTACTTATATTGTCTCGAAGTAACTTGGGTAGTCGAGGGTTATGCTGTCGCCTTTGCAAATGTGGTAAAACCAATTGCCGACCTAGAATTTTCAAAAAATAAAAAATAATAATTTCTAATAAAAAATACGTAACCTCGGACGAGTGGTAATTTTGACACCAGCACTGGTATATGTCCGCTTATACAACACGCACGACTGACCAAACACAACTGAATAATAATAACAGAATAATGAGAAGATACCAGGAGAATGAAATTGATAGCGCTCAACTGAAAAGAGTAAGAGAGAAAACAAACTACGAGGTGTAAAATTTACCACCACCTCAGTAGTTAAAGGTTAAATCTCATTTTCACTTTAATCGATATGGCCTGATGGGCTTTTGAAGTAAAACTTCTTTAGCGGCAGTGATTTTGTACATCGCGTGATGAAGTCGCGTCAGAATCGTATAAAGATGTCGTATGAAAATATCGCAGAACGAAAGTCGCGTCAAAGTCTCTTTACTAATTTCTTCCACTATATCTACTAATTTCTTCCCATATTTTACCTAAATTCTACCACTATTTTTATTAATGTTACTACTAGTTACTACTACTACTTTTATTCATTTAAACTACTACAAAGAAATTTTACATCCGGCTCGCCCATTTAAATGCACGTGTGTTTTTTTGATAGCTACGTTTCAAATTTCATTCCATTCAAGTTATGTGCATATATCTAAAGGAAGTAGATTGATTCAAGATTAATCAAAAATAAATTTGAAAGGTGTGTCCCAGACGGACTCAGAATAATTTAAAACTTTTTATCAATTTCGATGAAAACTATAAAAACTCAGTTACGTTAAATCGATATATTTGGTCTTTTAACAAATTAATCGAATAATTTTCTACGCACTACCAAATATTTGCCTACGCGTCAAAAAGAAGAAAAAAATACCGCTTATAATTTGTTCGGGGTTGGGTCTCGATATACTCGGATATTTTCCAAAAAAAATAACATTGGAGAACTATCTAAAATTGTATAGAAAATCCTTTTATTTTAGATGTGTTGATTTACTTTCTAAAATATATTTGGGTGACACAAAAGGTGTCATAATTCATAAAGTCATAAAATTTAAAATTTAAAAAATTACTTAGTTTTAATTATTTGTTTCGATGGAGTCCAAAAAACATAACATTTGAAATCTAAAATTTTATGACTTTATGATTTATGAGATATAATGCTCCTTAGGGAATCACCGAATTGACAAAGATCTCCCCCTTTCTGAACGTAAAGATAGATTAAAATGTAAAACCTTTATACCTTCAAATACTTCCGTGAGGTTTGTCTGATTGCTTTTAAACCGCGATTACTCGCGCGGGATATCTCACACACCCAACGAGTTAAGTTTCCTTTATTTATTCCTCTTCTGACCTACTTTGAAGCGTCACTGTCGGAGTAACGGTAAATATTGACAGGCCACTTCGAAAGTGTACATAAATTTCCGTTTACCTTGTGACATTTCAGTGATCGATAAAGTGATCATGGATAAAAGCGATCACGTAAAAAACACAGTTCAAAGGCAAAACAAAAACTTCAGATTTTTTTTCGGTGATCGCGGTATAAATAACCTATTTACCATTTTGGTTATTTACTGAAGGACCGCTTATTCCTCATAAAAAGGTCAGAAACATGTAGGGAAAATATAAAACTTTTTTATTATATAAGCAGAAACCCAGTAGCAAAAGAGTTTCGAATAAAATAAAATAAAGACAGAAACGTAGCACCATTCGGACACATCTATGTAGATTAAAATTAATTTTTAAGGCTACTAAAGGCCTCTAAGAACTTTTTGTCTATACTTGCATGTTTCAAAACGTAGTCCAATATATCTTAAAGCCGTATGTATGAGGTTTTTCCAATGGATTGTAAGCATTGCTTTTATTAAGATATGTTGATTAAAAGATTGCGAGAGTATGATAACAGTTGCCAAAATGGGACAGTTTAAAACGCAAAAACATCAAAAAAAAACAAGAGCTTGTAAAGCAAAATTTATATGAATGCAGAAAGTTAAAAAAAAAGGAATTATAACAATTACTTAAGTGAAGTGACATCATGTCACGGTTAACACCCTTAAATTATCCAGTCGCATGCACCGGTGAGCCTAAGTTTTGTTGTGGTAAATGAGACGACCCCACGTTCAACGATCCCTTAAGCTGCATGCGGCAGGTCATACTGAAATTACGCGCCAAACAATAACAACAATTAAGGGCAACAAAAGCCAACAAATAACGCAAAGAATAAACATAAACAACCACGACAATAACAACAGCAACAACAACAAAAACAATCAAGCAAGCAAACAAACAAACAAAGCAGGCATTATGAACGAAAAAATTAGGACTTAGGCTATAATATAACAAAAAAAAAAAAGAAAAAGATAAGGGACAACAAAAGAGCAAAATTGCAAAATCACATGCGAACATGCTAAAAAACATAAATGTGAAATGAAGAAGAAAAAGTCACAACTCAAAACAAAAAAAAATTTAGATTGGTACACATTTCTATGGGACTCGGCTCTGCCAACTATTAGCTGCAAAAAAAAACAGAATGGAGCGCTTAGAGCGAAAGAGTAGAGTGTATGGTACACACATTTGGGCTCATTGAACGGGGGAATAGCAGAAGAGTTGAAATTGCTGCGAGCGCTCAAAAAGGAGCTCTACTAATTTATCCTACACGTTGGTGGTAATTACGGTAGACAGGCTGCCTGAAGATAGCCGCGAATACACAGCTTGATTTTTTTTATATTTATGTGTACACAGTAGTGAAAAGTCAAAGTTGTTAAGTAAAGAAACTTTCTAGTTTATGAACTGGTATTTATTAGCGGTAGTCATACCAGTTTGGCAGTGGCTCACCCGTAATGACCACGGTGTATTGGGACGGCTAGCGCTTACGGAGCTGATTCGAGTCGCAGCTCGTAAAGTTAGGTTAGTCTGGCTAGATTCACCCCACACATAGACCTTCTGCTATGCTACCAGAAGCAGTTCGAATCTATAAGAGTTAACCAGTCGTTGACCATTGGGTAGAATTCCACCCAAAATTTCACATTAGAATAAAATATAAATAAAAGTTTTAATCGAGTTGAAATTGAATGTCTTTGTCACCAAACAAAATCTGTTAAGCACTTTTGAGCGCTATTTTATAAACAAGACGATTTCTAAGAAGAATTATGTGTTTCCCACCTTTTGTGTGGAATTCTACCAAGTTCAAGGACGTACTCGTCCTCCTAATTACTTTCAAAAATTTAAAGATCAATATCTTTCACCCATGGATTCAAAACCAGCTAAACGCCCTAAAGTGGAAGTGACAGTTGATCAAAAAGGGCGTGGACGATGCTAAGGTTGTTGCGGGAAGAGCATAAAAAAGAACAATAAAATAGAGCGTATCAGACCTGTAGTGCGATTCACTAACTTATTTTAACGATATTCGCATGGTTAACTCACCTTAACGAAAATTTTAACGATGTTTCTATTCAGCAGCCATTTTTTAACGATTTTCGCTATCGCCGAATCAGCTTTTGTCGTTAGTTCGTCGATTTTCGAAAACTAAACGACAACTTAATCGAGAAAAGAAAATTTCATGGTTTCAACTTTAGCAAAAGATGAATTTATTTGAATGATTTGTTTTATTGGAATTAAAAACGAACATTAAATAATGTTGTTTGCATATTTGGCATATGATGTATCACAAGGTGACGAAGAAGTTCGGGCTCCAACTGTTGATCGACATTTACTTCGGGATGTGGGCAATCCCTGTCATTTGAATGCAACAGTATTTCAGAAGCTATATCGGTTAGGTATCTCCAGACTTGGCTGAATACCAAATTTCTTAGCTTGACAGGTTTCCTATGAAACAAGTTAACCTGCTAAAGAAATGTTTGCTTCTGTGTCGTCACCTTTTATGGCAGCCACTATTGGTACCGTCGATTGTACTCTTGTATCAATTTTGGCACCAAATAGTCATGTGATGGCTTATGTCAACCACCATATCTACCATTCAATTAAAGTGCAAATGATAAGAGCAAACTTTTATCAAAAATTCAAGTTTAAACACATAAATATAGTTTATTTTTAATATGTATATCGATAAATGATCCAAACTAAAAATTTTAAACCTAATACCTAAATAATGAAACGAATTTTGAAAACGAGAACCATGGTATATTCGCAAGTGATACCGGATATTCCTTGGAGTCGAGTTAGTCACTCAGAGGAGAGTCCGAAATTCTGCTACAAGGGAACATTGCAATATATAAAAACAATTATAAATATTTCTATCTTGATGCAAAATAGTATCCTACTTCAGTTTAATCAAATATAATGGAAACGCTCAAATTTGTATTTGCTGACACTCATTAGTTTATTTATTCTCTGTTCCTTTTTGCGCTTTTCGCTTCTTTTGACATTTTGTTTGACACTCCTTAGTAATTTGAATATATCTATAAAAGGAGACAGCTGTTAAGTGCCGTTAAGAATAAGTTGGTGAATCGCACAATCGTTAGTGCAAACGACAGATATTGTCGACAAATATAGCGATTGTCGGATCGTTTAAAGTTTGTGAATCGCACTACTGTTCTGCATTTGGATTCCGATTAAATGTTTCGGTACGAAATGGATTGGTATTCTTGATTTCTATTCCGACATAACTTTAGCGGTTTGTCAGAGTTTGGACATTGACCAGTTGGAATGAAAAGAAATTGGCAAACTAACCCCAAATTTACAAGTTAATTGTCAGCCAAACCTTTTACAATTTGGGTTTTGCCGGCTCGAGGTCAAAGGGATGTTTGGTGTTAGTAAAACCAAATGATTTACTTTCATTCCAATATATTTCTGTTACACTGCGGCAACCGTCTTCAGGGCAAATGATTTACACGTCCGCACTATCCGACTTGGTGCTTTGAAAAGTAAATCATTTGTTTTTTACTAACCTTTGGCCTCGAGCCTGCAAAAAAAAAAAATTAAAATTGGAAAGGTTGCTAAAAAATCATTAACCTTCAATATATAAAAGTTGATATTACTGGGTAGATTTATAAGTAACTATTGCTCTAATCTACATTCACTCAGTTTAATAAATCTGTATCAAGAAATTTCTATTTTAAAAATACTTAGATAAACACAGGGAAAACGATCGCACGAAAACCGACCTGCTCTTTTTTCCGATTGCAAAAGTTACATGTTCCAATAATATTCGAACTTAAACTTTTAAGTTCCTAGCATTTATTATTCGTTTGATACTCGTTCGAGCATTATTAAATGTGTGGAAAGAGTTTTAAAAATACATTCCTGCTGTCAAATTAATGCGTTTTGCAAAATATTTATTGAATCACAATTTTTATACAGAATCTGCGACTTTCGGCAACCCTGCGATAGCACGATTGAGATAAGCTGATTATATTTGTAAACAAACTTCATTAATTAATTCGAAGCAAAACCAAATAAATTAAACAGATTTTGTTATGTAAATTTGCCGTCAAGGTTATCAATTGCGTAATTGAATTGTAACATTTGTAAATAAAAATAAAGCACTGTTTTTAAATTTTTTCATACAAATACCTGAAATCTCAATATGGATAGAAATGGAGAAAGGTACTACCCGCTTCTAAATATACCTATACACTTTCTCCTCCTGAAACGATAGTTTTCAAACCCATATTTTACTCTTTAATATAATTTGTGTATGTTATTATTACACTTTCAAGCATGTGGCAACCCCCTCTATATGCTATAAGCTTTTTCCTCAGAAAAACGAACAGTTTGGTACCCATATTTTCCTATTTCATATAACTTGTGCATAATTTACTTAAATTTGACTTTTCAAGCAGGTGGCAACCCTTTTCCAAAATATAATGTAACTCGTGTATAATTTACTTCAATCGGACTTTTTAAACGTAGCAACCCTATGAATTTGCTTTCGGAGACGAACCGCTTGAACCGATCGAGCCGTTTGGACGCAGTTGGACCACAAACACCGTGACACGGGATTTTCTTTTATAAAATTTAAACATTTATGCTAATTTTTTGTTCTAGTTTATTTATATCAAAAGAATTTCTGTTTTTATTAAAGAAGTATTGAAAAAAATGCAAGACCAGTCAAAGCGGATGAGGGGTGTGATGATCTCCGAAATAGTAGCCATAAGTTCTATTTTTAAACTAACTGTTTTGCTTTTTTTTTGTATCTCATTTTATATGGTAAAAGTCAAGAGTATTTTAGTAATTACCTTCCAAATACTGGCTGGGAACATACAACAACAAATTCAGTGCTGCATAAACAAATGGAAGATGTGACAAATATGGCAGCAACGGCAAAGCATAAAATTTCCTTTCACAAAGCTTACCTAGGGCACGTGGCGGAGTTATTCATTTTTTTCCATTGGAAGCATTGGAGGCACGTTTCTTGCGAAAAAAGAAGCTAAAACAATTGGAAAGAAAATCAAGTATTAAAAATTAATGAACACCAGCTAATTTTACTGGTTACTTGAAGTTTTTAAAAAAGTGTTTCGAAATTAAGAAATATTTTTAATTATGGTATCAAAAACTAACTATTTGAACGCGAAAAGAAAATTAAATATGAATGCTTATTAAGTTCCTCTATATTTGTGTATATTTGTGCGTGAATGGAACGAGAGACTACCCTGTCGGAAATAGAATTACATTAAAAGCAAATTAAAAAGCATTTTTTACCAAATGCAAGTAGTTGAAATTCTCTCTTTTTTTTTGTAATTATGTGACTCTACATTCGATCTCAACTACTTTTAAATTTATCAAAATTAGTTTTTTCCAGTTGCTATACCTAACACATTTTTATTTCCAACTATTAGAATTTCCGTTTAATCAAGTTTTCTTTTAAATTAGCCTAATTACTTTCAAAGCTATTCGTTTCCAATCATTAAAAATCTGTCAAGCTTGCTTTATAGTAACTATACAATTTTTGTTTTTCGTTAAAACAAAAATTTTACTTCAATTCAGCTTAAAAATGGAATAATTAAAATGCGCCTTTAACGACATAAGACTTGAAGGTATTTGCTAAAAACATGCTGAACCACAGCTGGTCAAAATTTTTTTTTTTTTTTTAATTTGGGATGTTATAAATAGTATTTTTGTGTCAGTATCCCTTTTGCAGCTCTCATTTGTAACCACGATCTAAAGAAAATATGGTTTTCAAGGTGGCGATTATACTGATTAAAATCAATTTTTACTTTGGCACTATTGTGACCGTCTGCACGGAATGCTGTGCCTAAAACCATGCTGTATGAATTCTGCTGTAAACTTTTTGGCACAAAATGAAGGTATTAAAATAGTCATATTTCCTCTCCGTGCTAAGTGAATCTATTTATCTCATTTGTATCATCCTGTTATATTCGTCAATCTGTTTACGTCATATGGATCACTCTATTAACTTAACCCTGCTGTTAGGTTAAAAAAAACTTACGAATCTTAGGTTAGAGGACCATTTGGTCCATACTGCAGTTTTCATACAAAATAACAATTTAATCTTAGTCTTTATATTTAGTTTGGTTCAATACTTGCTAAATATTATTATTTTATTATTTACTCAACTCTGGTAAAACTCAGCACCAGTGGCCTGCTCTAAAAATGCTTCTAGTTCAGGAGCTCGAAAGCGAGTAATTTGTAGTTGCTGCAAGTCTAAGTCTGATGTAAAATGCTCCATTTGCAGTGCGTTTATTTGCAAAACCAACCGAAAAACATTTGTTTGCTCATCATGTAGTGCCAAAAAATATCGAACAAACTAACAAATACTTATTTTTGGAAAATTAATGTAAAGAAAATCAAAGAAAGTATACTATGGACCAAATGGTCCCTTAACCTAAGATTCGTAATTTTCAATTTATCTTAGTCCAGTTTTAAGTCAGAGAATTAAATTTTCGCACATAATATTGTTTTATAAAAAGACCACCTGAGCTGAAAAATTTAGACAGTATATATCACCGTTCCAAAGTTACAAAGAAAACAAAAAAAAAATTGGACCTAACAGCAGGGTTAAACACGAAAATTGTAATTTGAACGGAAATAATTATGTGTTCTACTTTGACGCTTATTCAGTTTAGGATCACCCATCATTGCGACGTCCCAGAATCCTTGATATCGATTCTCAATTAATTTCATTTGCTGATGAAACCTTTCGCCATGTTCGTCACTTTCGTCGCCAAGATTTGCCGGAAAAAAGCTCAAATGTGAGTGGAGAAAGTGAATTTTTAAAGACATACATATTTACGCCTGGAAAGAAAATATTAGTTAGGTAAACAAGTTATAAAATTTTGGGAAATTAATTTTAAGAAGCCTTTAATATTTACCCATTTTTGCATAATTATTGATTAAGTCGTTCACTATCTGCTCGTAGTTGGGGCTTTTGTGTCTACCGAGGAAAGAAGCAACGACCTTTTCAAAGGATTCCCACGCTGCTGCCTCAACTGATGAGAGTAGTCCTTTGAATTGATTATTGTTGATCAATTTTTTTATTTGTGGTCTAACAAAAATACCTTCCTTTATCTTGGCCTGAGAAATATCTGGAAAAATTGTTTTCAAATAGTCGAATGCTTCGTCTTCTTTGTCCAAAGCCTTAACAAAGTTTTTAATGAGACCGAGCTTGATGTGTAAGGGTGGAAGTATGATTTGCTCTTTCTTGACATGAGGGGTGTATTTGATGTTATCCACTCCAACGGTAAACTCGACTCTTCCGGCCAATCCGTTCTGACGTTGTGGTCCTTACGAGCTCGGCTATCCCACTTGCACAGGAAGCAGCAGGGCTTGGTGTAGCCACTTTGTAGACCGCATAGCATTGCAACGACTTTGAGATCAGAACATATTTTCCAATCATGCTCTTCATATTTGATAAATTTGAGTATTTTTTGCATTTCCTCGTAGGTTTCCTTTGTATTTACTGCATGTGCAATCGGGATAGAAGGCTTTTTGTTACCAATATGCAATAATACAGCCTTCAAACTCAGTTTATTGCTGTCTATGAACAATCACCACTCTTTTTAATCATATGTTTGACCAAACTCTTTGAATAAATCAGGAATGTCGTTGCAGTAGCATATACTGTCGTTCTTGGTATAGTGTTTGGAAAATGGTTCGTGCCGAGTTCTACAATATATCACCTTTACATCGGATGACACAAATTTAAATTGTTGCATACGAGAAGTGTGGATCTCGGCCTTTTCCTTGGATAGTTCCAAATCTCTTATCCAATCATTAAGTTGTGCTTGTGACAGAACGTTTCTCTCGTTTCCTATGCGAAATTCAATACAACTTGATTCCCCGCACTCAGATATTACTGTTGACAATGGAACTGGATCCGCAACTGCCGTTGAATGTAGTACTGGTAATGTCACTGTAGGTACGCTAGCATAGGTTACTCTTCTTGATCTTCCAACGCCAAGTACTTTTGTTTGACAAATATAACACTCTATTGAATGGCAAGTAGATTCTCTCCATATCATTGGTGTATCAAATTTTATTTGTTGTCCTGATTCTGACTGAATCAATTCTACTCGACACGATGTACACAAAGTGTTCGGTGTCCATGGTTTTTCAGCATTTTTGGGCTCAATGCCAAAATACTTGGAGTATAAAGTTTTGATATGATCTGAGAACACTCGTCGTCGCCTTATGATAGTATATTGGCCACACATGAAACAGAACATATCTGGATCGTTATTACACTCACATTCTCGCGTCCTTTTACTCATTTTATTTTTTTTTAATAAATCACGGTTTTGAAATTTGACTTATGAACTGAACTATCTCCGGCGAGCCTTGCAGATGTTATGAAGTTTCAAGGCGCATTAACTCATATTTATACTCGGAACAAGAATAAAATTGAAAAAATCAAGTACTATTTGATTTATTTAAAGAAAAAGTATTATCATTGTTATGGTGTTATTCGTTTATCCGGAAAATATCCCATTTGCACTTTATACCTTTAATATATGTATGTATACATACATTGAAGTTGTGAAACCTGGGTATTTTTATTTGATCGTTTATGACTTACGTAGTTTTGCATCGATTTTGTTCGATGATAGCTTATCTTTTTTCTAATTAAACAGAGCTTTACGTAAAGAAAAAATATCTGGAAAAAAAGTTGTGGTTTTGGAATGCTGCCCTGGCAAAGAGTAATTTTTTCATATGTTTTCATAAAAAAAAACAAAAATCTAAAATGATAAGCTAATATCTCGAAAACTATCTGGTTGAGCAAAAAACAATGTATAATGCATTTATACCAAATTTTATCGTCTTTCCGATTCTGTAATTGCAATTGCTTAACTCGTTCGTGAGATATACGTATTTAAAGGGAGCCATCTTTTTGGTTTTTTCGAATAACGGTAAATTGCAAATATCTCAAAAACAGTAACATAGAATCAAAAATGAACTCGATTTCCGAAATCAGGGGGTGGTTTTACATACGAATTTCATAACGGCGTCTCTGGTAAATTTTGGCCGTCGACCAGTGTAATCAATAAATTTAGCTACTCATCTGTATGCGTATTCGATCAAAATAGCAGAAAAGGTAAATGAGTGTAAACAAATAGTTTTTTCTCACTAAGTTTACTTCCTTGAAATATCAGTTTTTTTTACAGAATTAAGCAATGCAAAACATGGCGAACGACCAATGATCAGATCGATAGCATATTTTCCCAATTTCTTTGTTTTGTGATTTGCTTAGAATCAGCTGACGAAACTCGTGAAGCTGACGGTTTTCAGGTGACCTGCGCCCGAAACGGAATACTGAATAGGAAGGGATGTAGGCAGAGAACTGTTTTTCCCGACAGGGCATTGTTTGCTATCATAAGCCAAATGTTGAAGCATGTGGACGGTGTAGCCTGAGTGCGTTAACTTCGTGCGTGCGTTGTGAGACCGCTGAAACTGTGGATTGTTGCAAATATTTCTTTTTGTTCCGTGTGTTGTCACATTGGGTGGCAGTGCACGTGCAAAAGGCGTTCCAACAGCAGAAACATCAGCATTAATTGCTTGACAGTCACTACCACTTCTTCTTCTATGCGGAGGTCCTCTTCTTCTACCTAGATCTGCTACTACTAATAGCAGATGAACTAAGTCACGAACGATGAATAGCGAAATGGCGAATTGGCGAAATGGCGAAATGGCGAATGCCAAATGTCAACTGCTGCCGGCTGCTGACAGCAAAAGTAGTCGCATGAGAAAGTTGAAATCGGAAATGGCCAACGAGCACACACATTTTTAATTAAACGTACGTGATGTCAAAGTGAAAATTAAAAATGAACTAACCAAGCGAAGTGAAGCGCGTATGACTGTTCAAATGAACTGACTGTTGTAGTGGACAGTTGGACCATAATTATCATAATGAAGATGGTAGATTTGTGAGAATTGTAAACATTTTTTTTGCGAATTGATATAAGCTTGTCAAAGTTGGCGCATCTACTGCCACAATAAATAGCGTGTGTTGTGTTCGTAAATTCTGCAGTTTGATCTTATAGAACTTTTTTTTTTAATCACCGCACGTTACTCAGGGCATTCAGGGATAGAGGATGAACTACTAATTTTTTCACACCACTAGGTATGTTAAATCAAAAATATTAAATGTATAATATTGAGAAAAACTTTGCTTGCACTAAGCTTACTGTTACCAACTTGACCAACCAGTGAGTAGTATTTTCTAATATCATAATTAATATATTCACTTTTGGAACAGATACAACCAAAATTTCGAATGATTCACTTAATACTTAAAACGTAAAATATTCTATGGAAAAACGTGAGAGTTGATCCGGCGGAAGTTGATCAGTCTAGCGCATTGCCAATTGGTGTAACAAAAAAGAAAAAAAAAGAAGCAGGCTGTGTCAGAGACACGGCCATTAAGTTTAACGTAGAATACGCCATCCGATAAGACAGAAAACATATGTAACAATAAATGATAAATAATACAAGCAAATGAATTTCTTTATTTGATAGTTACTTTGGATGATATACATAAGCTTTGCAGTGCTTGGCAGCATTTTCTCTTCTTTTACTCTACTTTAACTTGCCCGCCTAAAATTATGCAATACAAATCGCCCAACAGCAAACACTCAACCAAACACCACACATATTTGTGTGCATGTGTTTATACAATTTTCATTGAGAAATTTAAATATTAGGAAAATATCAACCAACATGAAATGTATGTCAAACGAAAGCTAACATCTTCATTTGACTACAAAAAAAAAAAAAAATTAATCGAGCCGTTTCCTTATAATTAAAGAAATAGAGATTACAACAATAAAAACCTGACATTGGTGCCCATACCGTAAGGTAAGACGTATTCTACGCCAAAAACCCATACACTCGCATCTTCCTATTCTCCCTCCACCAAAACATTTAAGCATAGATCGGAAGAACTTCTACTCTTTACGAATTCGATGTAGAAATCCCAAGCAATCCCGCAATATACGATTAAAAATAAATACAGCTTGCCTTTAGCGCTACCTAGCGTATTTATTTTTTATTGGAGTATTTTTTTATATCATCAATAATGGACCATAACTACGGATTTTCTGAATATCCCCCCCACTCGTGCGCCATCTAACGGATTAAAATTCAACCTATGTCCGTGTCATGGGCCTAAGATTCACCAATAATTATTTTGTTGTACTTTTTTTTCTTGATTGAGTTTTATAGGCTATTTCTATCGAGCAGTTGAAGTTTACAGAGTTTACATAATTTTTGTCGATAACATACTGAGTAACAGAAAATGTTATGCTAAGAGTAGTAAAATTATCAAATAAAAAAAAAATCACTGCAATTAACTCAACTGAGCGGGGAAAAGGTCCTACGTATGTATATTGAATTTCAGTCGAATGTAGTTTGAAAACTGCTACTGACGTAACAAATTGAAAATTTGATTTTCTTCATTCATAACATCCCTGTTACAGCAATTGTATCATTTCGATTATACGCAACCGCTAATTTGGAAATTTAGGCTATTGTAGAAGAGCTCCTAGATTTGTATTACTAACAAATAAATTATGCTCATGATGCAAGTAGAATTAGTAGTTTATGAATACGAGTATAACAAAATACCATTTTTTTATAGCCTAGTAATTTAAGACTAAAAAAAGTATTGCAGGTCAGAAATTTTGGCGCAGTTTACTTTTATTTTACTCGTGGATTATGGATTCACAGTCTTGCCCTAAATTTGATATGAGAACATTCCGCCATCTTAGATTTTATTTTTGTTGCAGGTTTTATAATTTTTCAACAATGAAAAGTAGCGAAACCAGAAGCGAAGGAAACTAAACATTTTTGTTGCTTCGAATTTTATGCCTGCTGTTTACTACTTTGAGGTCGCTGATTTCATTTTTTCATTCAAAGATCCAGCAGTCAGATATATTTTCGTACTAGTCACATGTAAACTTCAAATCAAACGATCTGTTTTTTTTTTGAATGGTTTGTAAAACATGCGTGGATTCTTTGCGATTATAGGTGAGTAAGAAAATACCCAATTTTAAGTATAAAACACCAATGCTGTGGCGGAATTCTTCAAGTCATCAAATTGATTGTTATTTTTGTTTGGTTTATGTAAACTATATTAATGATTACCCTACATTGCAATATTTTATTCGAACAGTCCTGTACTCCGACGATGCGCCAGTTGGCCAAGCTTCCCCATCTAATCAAACTGATTACGACTTATACGAAAAAAGCTTTTCTTTGGATTTCAACCCAAGTATTTCTTCTTAATACATCTCTAAAAGGTTCTATAGTTTGTGATCAGAGAAACTTTAAGGGGAGAGAAACTTTAAATCGAAATTTTTGACGGTTGAAAAATAAGAAGGTTAATAAAGGATGAAAATTTTAATAGTTACATAACTGATACTAAAAAAAATGCCTAGCATGAGTTGACTTGGGCCGTTTACCTGAAAATCTTGGTAAACTGAGTAAGAGCTAGGGGAACGATTCCATCAAGACATTCCAACTATGGAGGAACGTTACAACGGTCACTGGAATGCTCACATGAGGGCGGACTATTGTTGGAGTATTACAAAGAGCCCCGTTTATCGAGTCAAGCAAGAAAATATTAAAAAAAGAAAATTTGTCAAAAAGTGGTGGTTATTTGTCTAATGGTTTAATACAAAGTAAATGATTTAAAAAAAACGCTTTTCAACCCTTTCACTAAAAATATTGCTTATTTTTTGGATAGATATTAAGTCCTATAAACCAACAAAAAATTTCAAAAAAAGCGAATGTCCTTCTAAAGGTTGCTATGTCCTGGGATTATATGTCCCATTGGTTACATAAACGAAACATAAATTCTTCAATTTTATTTATTTCTTATTTTGATACATTTTTAGACATATTTATTATTTTTTATTTTATTTATGGAGTTTAAAACCATATTAGGATTACGTACAGTCTCACACAGTTTAGTGACGACCCTTTCTCCTAAAGTTCCTGATGGGGCTGGGCTGCTGTCCTTGCCAGCATAAATTTTGAAGTCATACGTATATCCAGTTCTAGAGTCATATCTTTGCCATATTTTGATGCCACGTTTAATCGGCTTCAATGGTAGAGAAAATCTGCCCTTAAACTTAGCCATTGATTCGTCAATGCTCTGACGTGAGCTATAGGTGCGTGATTTCATAAATGTATGTTTCAAACGACTCTCTACTTCCTCTATGTGATAAAGTTTGGTTTCTCAGGAAAATTAAAATACATTTTTGACATAAGGTTTTGTTAGCGATTTCGTGACATTGCTTTTTTTTTTATAAAATTGTTGCCCATGGATTCATTTTTCGACCAGTAATCAGATATCTCAGGCAACTTATGTTAATGTTATTTATAACGTTGCTCAAAGGGTTCAAAATAACTTTTACTTATGATATACCTTTGTTTTCACCAAGAAATATATGAATTTTATAAAATCACGTGCTCTTTTGACGAAATAAGTTGCATACTAATGGCAATTAAACAAAGCGCCCATACTAAACACACCCAAATCAGCTGACGGCAGAAAGGGAACACCTTAAAGTGCCAGTAGGACAATTTCTTACTTAAATTAAGTGAATATTGGATTTTTGAACATTTTTTCAATTTGCTCTGGGACCTATTAACCCCATGGTAGCGAAAGGGTTAATTATATCTCAAAGCAAAAGCTGATACAAACTTCAGATATGAAATCAGGACCCCTAAAAAATATAACGTTATCCGTAATATTTCATGCAACAAAAATGCTGTAATGTAATTTAATTGAATTATTGAATCGATAATAAAATTTTTTTAAAAACGAAGAATTGTATTAGATAATATATAAATACGTAAAAATCAAAAGTTTCTAAACAACATTTTATTCGAATAATGCGCCACTCTGCTAATGTAAAACATAAATACAATTTTTCGAAATCAGCAGTCGGCACCAGCATTTTTTCGAAGTACTTCTATATTTGCGCGCCCAGCGGATGAATTAATTGTTTTTCTTGCAGTTTGCTCGAGCTCGCAGCTATGTAAATTCACTAGCTTTTTTCTTTATTTTGATGGAAATTTTTCCTTCAACCATATAACTTTTTTTGTTAGCGTGATTTTATTTTCTGTGTATTACAAGTGAGTGGGAAAGGGCGAAATGATGGAGTAAAAACGTCATAATTCACTATCGACACGCCGGTTTATAAATATAAAACTATTTTACAGAATTTCAGGCTTTCTGACTCTTACTAAGTACTGGCGTTAGTTATATGCAAAAAAATATAAAAAAAATTTAAAAATAAGAAGTGCCTTCCAATTATACTGTGGTATAAAAAGGCGAGTTGTGTCTTCGTATTTTAAGAAACCAAAAGTAAATCAGCGCCTTATCCTGAGTTTCACTTTCACCCGAAATTTTTTACTTTTCCCTCATTATAAATTCTGTCTGGAGATTTTTCGCTTTCGAACACACCTTTCGCTTATCTTCAACACTAATTTTGGGCGAAAAAAATACCAATTTTTACTTGATTTGTTCACTTAAATTTGAGAGGCGAAACAAATAAATTCAAAATGTAAGTAATAGTATTATCTATAACCTTACTATAAAAAAACAACGGAATTTACTTTTATTATAAGAGTAAAACGATAAATAAGAGCCAGCGCGATATCCTATACAAGAAAAACTGCACATTACCAGGGGTTTCGTGAGGGAGAATTTAGAGAAAGCGGCAGAGTTGTGTAAGCAGCGGATATTGGAGCTAAAATGCGCGAGACTAAGTTCAAAGTTTTTACCAATACCACTTTGAGAGCTACCCTCCGCGAAAAAAGAAAAAATGCGATGAGTTTATCGATTAGTGGAATACCGAATTTCTATATTGAATTTGGTTAGCACGCCCAATAAATATGTCAATGCCTCCTTGTTTTGGCTTTAACCCTTCGTTGGTGTGGTGACTAAAAGTTCCTTGAGTGGTGTGGTGGGGTATGACATACCCCATGCCTATCAATTTCAAATAAATACCAAATTCCAATAATAGCAATATTTTGTGGTGATTTATTATTCTTTAACTAATTTTTAAAAAGTGTTAATTTGAAAACATAACAATTTTTCCTTCGTATTCAATATTATAGCCATAAAAAAAAGACAATATAAATTATTCCAAAAAGTGAGGTTCCAGTTTTCTGAAACATAATTTTTTTTGTATTTAAACAATTTCAAAACTGTTTTTACATTTCAAAAGTAAAAATAACATTTATTTAAAGGAAAGAAAATTCACTGTAATGCATTAATTACATAAAAAGTTATGGCGATCGAATATGATACCCCAGCCCACTTTGAAAGGCTGTCCCATGGAACAGAAATATCTGGGGTATGTAAAACGTGGCAGATCTCCTGTATTTGAATGTTAATGAAAGCTATTGGGAGCGATAACGTATTCCTTAAACAAAAACATATATATATTTAAGGAAATGCATGTGCTGGGGTATGACATACCCCACCACACCTCCGAAGGGTTAATTGCGTACAAACGTACAATTAATCAATTAACTAAATGTGGCCTTTTATTAATTTGGATTTAAATAGCAGGAACCTAAATGTTTAAATTATTGTTTTTGGTTTTTCTCAATTTTGAACATTGCAAACAAAATACAGAGTTGTAATTTCAATTTCCGAATTTCACTTGCTATTTCGAAGTGGAATTTACTTCAGCTAGAGTTTTTTTCGGGTGGAATTCATAATAAACCTATTCACTTAGGGTGGATGAAAAAATTACGGCCGAATTTTTTTTCGAACGGAATTCAGAATAAGGCTGAATGGGAGTTTGCTAGCCAACGTTCGTTTAAGTCATCGTTCGCTTAGAAAATAGTTTGTTACGATTACAGTTTGTTAAATAAGAATTTAGCAGGGTAAAAATTTTAACAAGGAGCATTAAATTCTTTCAAAATAAAATATATCTCTAACTTCATAAATCCCTAAATATTAATGATCTTTTCCCTGTATTCATTTATTCGTTCCTATGATTACACCTAACTGCAACGCCAACTATTGTGAAATAGGAGAGATTCAAAATTCAATTCTTTGCAACTTCCGCTCATGTTGTTATTGATGCACTTGCTTCTTTTTTTTATTCGTAGTTTATAATTTCCATAAGCAAATATGTACATATGTACATATGTATGCTCCCATATCCTTCCTATTAGTTATCTCGGAAAGCAGCAGTACAGCATATCCAGACATAGGAGACTCAATTTGGTTTGTTAGCTTTTTCTTTCTGTTTTTATTTAGGATATCCTTTTCCACTTATTTACTTTGAAGGATGCCTCTGGATATTGTTAGTACTTTATTTTATACTTATTTTTCTATACACCATACAATCATTTCATATTTTTGCAGTACTGTGCTGCCATTCAGTTTGTTGTTTTGTATTTTTTGTTTGTTTTTTTTTCTGGCACTCAATACATTTCTTTTTTTTTTTGCTTTTTCTTGCGCTGACTTTTTGCATCTCTCAACATTGGCTAGATAATTGAATTTGTGACTGGATTTACCTGTTTCATTGATAGTTAGTACTCCTTGACAGGGCGATGCCTTCGACTGCCGCCCCTTAGGTTGGAACTTATGTGCCCCATGCAGATTTGTGTGTATTTGGAGGGGGTTGAGGGTTGATTGTTAGATGCTGGTTGGATTATCGATATTTGGATTTTACCTTTCGGTTCAGCACTGCTATTAATGTTTTATTTCTACACTCAGAAGTTCGGTAATAATTGCTGTTACTTTTCACTTTCTTGCATCTATCTTTATCTTTGCTGCTACTTCATTTATCACGAATGTTATATGAAATCATACGTATGTATGTATGCGCGTATATTTACTGCTTCTGACCGCCGGATATTCCAACATACCGTTTTACAATATTCCACACAATTAATCACTTTTCAAAGAGTGCCTGGTATGAAAAATATTGCAGACCTAATTTGAGAAAGATGTTGGCATATTTTCGCGGGTTAATTTGATGAAAAAGAAAAAACAAATGATACATCAAAACAAATAAATTCTTCAGATGGATTTGAAATCTGAAATTTTATACCGCAGTCACATTTTTGATGAATGTGAAGATGTGTAAAGTTTCCCTCGATTTCTATTCTGGATTCTATTGACTGGGTTTTGAATCGCATAATATCACACTATAGAGGCACTCGGAATCACAGCAACATAATTGATTTTTTCGTGGAAAGCGAACTTCAAGAAATTGTTCTTAAAATTATTGAAATAAATAATATTTTGTTGGAGGCAGAGCCGAAAATAGAAAAAAAAATACATTTGATTTCAAAAACCTTTATTCAAAGACAAAAGATTTTTTCTCTACACAATATGAAACAAGGCGAAATACAAGGCGAATTCATATAAGGCGGTGTTATATGTAAATACGAAATTCCTATGTATTTTATTTTTGCTTCTGCGTAAGAGTTGTAAAAATTTACATACACTTTGTTTTTGTTTTTACGGTTTTTGAAAGCTCATACGCAAGGCGAATTCATACAAGGTGATAGCATCCCACGAGCTGAGTGCTTGTTCTTCATTCCAAGCCCGCTGGGTTGTTTTGTTTACACAAACAAAATACATGAGCAAATACAGGGCGAATTCAGTTTTCGACATTTCACACGCAAAATTACACAAACAAAATACACAGCGGATTCGCCTTATTTATCTTGCTATCACCTTCTATAGATCCATCTTGCTCATACGCAAAAGCAAAAACATGTAGCCAAGGCGAATTTATAGAAGGTGATGGCATAAGAGCAGCTGATTATATTTTTTTTTAATTCACCTACATGTATTTTGTTTTTGCTTTTGCATATGAGCTTTCAAAAGCCGTAAAAGCAAAAACAAAATGTATTTAAATTTTGACAACTCTTACGCAGAAACAAAAACAAAATACATAGGAATTTTGTAGTTGTATTTGCATATAACATCACCTTGTACGGTTTCGACTTGATATGAAATATGAAAAAATAAAATGCAAAGAAAACTTGATGCAAGGATAGTATGATCTATCCGTGTGGTGTGGACACCCCAGCGCCTCTCTTCAATGGTATATTCATTATCTTCAGTTGAAAGTAGGCCAGTAAAATCTACTATTTCACTCTTCGTGAATGGTAAAAATGTTACATCCCGTTTTTCCACTATCATACACTGCTCAGGATCATATAAGCGATACGCTTTCGACGTTAGTGAATATCCCACCATAATATATTTTTTTATTTTACCCCTTGAATTTACTATTAATCGTCTTATTCAATGTGACAACTTCTGAGCCGAATACTCTTGAAAACTTTACACCCGGCTTTCGCCTAGACCAAGCTCCGTCAGCTGTCGTATTGTACCTACATTGTTTTACTTGGCGATCTATTTCTTAAAAATACCGCAGTCGCAACTACCTCTGCCCACAAAAATTCACCGAGTCCACTGTGAAGCAACATAACTACTATGTGCCATTTCAACTATTGTGCGCCCTCTCGGCAACACCGTTTTGTTGCGGCGTGTATTGCACAGTTAACTGCCTTTTTATACCACACTTATTCAGAAATTGATCAAAATCTTTGTGGACGAATTCACGGCTATTATAGCTTCGTATTGTCTTTATCTTCATTTCAGTTTGCCCTTCTGCCAGAGATTTAAATGTCTTAAATTTCCCCAAATATTCTTCTTTGGATTTAAAGATTCGTCTCGATTTATCGTCTATAAAAACTAAAAAAAAACGCGCACCACCTAAATACTTTGTTCGAAACGGACCACACATATCTGTGTGAGGTAGAATTGAATTTCTTCCACACATTCAGTTAAAATAAATTTGTTTCCAGCCTAACATATCTTCTCATTATGTTCTTTGTCGCTCCACTGTCAAGAAGCCATGTTGAATTGTCGAACACTTTAGAATCCATTGTTGCCAACATCGTAAACGAATGATCATTTCTTTTCGATGTTCTCTAGTTGTTCTTATTAAACGTCGAGTTGCAGTTCGAAGCATAATGTCCACGCTTTCCACACTTAAAACATTTGAAGTTTCTACTCTTCTTATTCGTAGAACTTTCTCTTTTTTCTCCATTCTTTGACCACCCAGAAAAAGCCGAAGATTCCCCTTCGGTGTCAACAGAACCATTTTTTATTTGTTTCTCCCAAACTCATCTAGAAGTTTAACCTTCAAATTAGTCAGCGTCGGCAGGGTATCCCAACAAAATGCTCGTACTGCATTTGCAGACTTGAAAGTAAAATAATAGTGACTAACTCGTCTTTGATTTCAAAACCAACCTCATATAACTTTTTGACGATTGATGTGAAATCATCTATATATTTTGCCATGCTTTCACTGTCACTAAGCTTCATGTTTACAAGCTTCTTATACAAACTGACTTTATGAGCAGGGCCACTTGTCTAATGCCATATGAGGACCCTCTTCATTTGCACCCGCCACGAATCGTAGGTCTTTTCATCAAGCTTATCAATTAAATATAACGAATTCATTTTTATTTTTTTTCTTTAAAAACGCGACACATACATTTTTCAATTTCTTTTATAAATTCCAAAATGCGCTTTCACATGGTCTTTGCTTTTAACAACTTCCTCCCGAACCGTGTTCTGGACCCATAACCAATGTTGGAGGCAGATCCGAAAATAGAAGTAAAAATAAAAAGGAAAGAAAGCCTGATGCAAGTGTTATAATTTTGAATCAAGTATATTTTCATCATATTTGCTAAACTAAAACGTTCTCAAATTAACTAAAAAAAAACTAAAAAAATGTTCTTAAAAGTCTCTGATTTGGATGTCGAAATAGCTAGACAAAATCCTTGTATGATTTAAATCGTAAAATGTCATCTGACCTAAGCGTAAGATATCAAGCCTCTAGCTCAACGGGATGTTATATTTTGGTCATGCTACTCAAAAAATCATTTTTGCAGATATGCTCCTGCAGTTAGAATGGCTTTATATTATGTACCTGTTTATGCCAAATGAATGTACTTAAATTTATGGCAAAGCAAAAAGGTAAAGTAAAGAAAGAAGAGAAATTCATTATTTTTGCATTTAATCGGAAGTTTTATTTAGCACAGTTAGAATGATCCGATTTAGGACAAATATGCCCCGTTTTGTTCGGTAATTTGTTTCCATTTTAAAGGTAATTCCATAATATCACTCTCATAGAAATCCTCGTTCCTATTGGCAAAAAACTTCCGCAGTCGGTTTTCACACGCTTCTCATGAGGCGATTTTTTTACCAGCAAAATCATTCACCATAGACAGGAGCAGGTAGCACTCACTTGGTGCCAGGCCCGGAATATAAGGTGGATGCACCTCCCAACCAAGCTCGCGGAGCTTCTGGTGAGCCACTATCTATGGATGTGGCCAATCTTTGTGCTATTAGAACACAATTCCTTTTTAATGGCGATTGTTTCCTTCAAAATCGTTGACAGTACATATCCGAATTAAGAGTTTGAACCTTGGATAGCAGCTCACAGAAGATGAGCCCCTTTCAAACCTACCAAACACATAGCAAACCTTTCCGACCGACGACCGTCTGAGCCAAGCAATCACAAAACTGCCTGAGAAGTTTTTTTTAGTATGAAATCTTATCTTTCTTAGGTCATAGAGCGTAACGGGATCATACTGAGGTATATAACGTCAGGCAGATACTACTTCGGGTATAACCTTCCCCGTTTTGAAAAGTTCATTGTCATAGTGTCTAGCTCAATGGGAACGATCGCATGTATTATTTAACGCCTTATGTGAAATGAAGTAAGAAAATATTTAGATTGCAACAACTTAACCCGCGTACGACCTTGGAGTAAAAATTCCTCAATTTTCAAAGGTTTTTTTTGATGTGTTTTAAGTTCCAAAGCCAAAGAAATATTCCATATTTGCATTATTTTTCAGTAATAACCAAATCCCATTTTAGTGGTAGTATCAGCAGGGTACCTTATTTAATTTGTTTATTTTCAGAAATATTTTTGTGTGAACGGCGAGTTTTAGTTTTTTTGTGTGAGAAGTTTTTTTTTCATGACAGAAATACATTCGGGGGTTTGCCATTGCCTGCCGAGAGGCGACCGCTATGAGAAAAAACTTTCCTACAACTTTTGACGTTACTTGCCCCGGCCCGGATTTAAACCCGGGACCCACCGAATGAAGCGCCCACACTCTACGCACTAGGCTACGGAGACCGCCGAAAGGCTTATTTGACTTTTTCAAAAGAATATGGCCGAAGGAGAAGTTCGGTCTACGGTATTTGAAAAGCTAAATCGATAACCTTAAACATATTTTATAACATATTGTACCTTCAGTTGCAACGTCAACTTCAATCTAAGAATTTTCTGGGGTTAGGTGAGTTTGAACTCACAAACCTCCCGAGCGCACGGGTCTGCATAGAAGACTCTTAAGGGGTATATCGAGCAAGCCATTCGTTGGATAGAGCCAGATGCCGTCACCAAGATCTTGGAAAACTTGATTAGCAGTTTTGCTAGACGAAAAATGTCGCCAAGTAGTTTTCATTGAATAGCGTATCAAATAAATAAATTTTGTTTAAAGATTCTAATTTTTCTTGACTCAAAAATCAATTAAGCCCCTAAGTAATACAATAACCTTCTTACTGTTTCACGATGTTTATTTGACTGTGCTTCCAAGATGGAAAAATAAAATTATTTCCGGTTGTGATTGGGCCAAATTCCAATGAAATTGTTTGCTGGGTTTGAGCTGTTTCGGCCATTTTAAATTAAAGCAAACCCAATTAGTTTTTGGCTTTTTGCTCCTACGCGTTTCGACGCATTCCACGCCTTCCTCATCATCATCATCATCATCATCATCGGTTCCTGTTTCTACTATCGGAGCATAAGACCTCAATAAAACACTTCCATCTGGTTCTGTTTTTTGCAAGTAGCTTGATTTCGTTCCACTTTTTCCTGTTGCTCAACTTCTTTCTCAACCGTTCTCCTCCACCATAGTTTTGGGCGACCAATCCAATCCAGGGCTGGCGGCAGACTTCATTTGCGTCTTTGCGAAGCGTATGCCCAATCCACCTCCACTTTCTTAGCTTTGTCAGATCTACTAACGGTTGTATTTTGTATCTCTCATATGGATCTTCATTGCTTTTAGTGTTGGGCCACCAAATCTTCAATATCCTGCGCAAAAATCTGTTGACACAACTCTGGAGTTTGTTTACAATCCAATTGTTAGCCAAATCTCCGATCCATACAAGAGTACCCATAAAAGATTTGACTTAAAAATTCGGAGTTTAGTGAGTATGTTGAAAATACTCGACGACCATATAGATCGGAGTTTTGCGTACGCGACACTACCGAATTTTTATAGCTTTCGTTTTCTCGCGTTTTATTTTCAAGGCTGAATTTAAAGAAGTTGTAGTAGAAGAGAGAAGACATATATCATCAGCATATGCAAGGTCCTCAAAATGCTCGCGAAAATTCTCTTCTTTTTCTCTAAATGCAACTTTTTAGTATATCATCAATAACCGCCATGCCGTACGCCAGTATTGGTGGAAATGCTATGCGCGCGTATAAGGTCTATCAGTTTCTATGGGATTGTCGTGGTTCATGTTTGTTAATGTACATTCGATTGGTAGCAGAGGCTAGTGAGATATACCGTCCCTTTCGGACCAGCACAGTTTTATTAGTTGGACGAGCTGCTTGCTGCAAGACCGTTTGCAGCCGCACCTTACCTGGTGATCAGACAATACAAAAACAATTCTGATGAGCCCTTAAACCAAATATATCGGAGTGGCCCCACCAGAACTCCCTACTCTCTTTGCCGTGGCCTAAAGATCCATACGGGTTGGGTAACGTATCTCCCGGAAGGCTGCTCACGTTGCCCGGGGAGCGGGACCGACGCAGACGCGAGAGTAGGATTTGAATGTTATAGTCCGGCTGTAGCTGCATACGCAGCCGTAAATACAGCAGCCCAATACTCCGCGCGTCTTTCTCAGGG
The DNA here is from genome assembly GCA_951828415.1 of Anomoia purmunda. Classification (NCBI taxonomy): domain Eukaryota; kingdom Metazoa; phylum Arthropoda; class Insecta; order Diptera; family Tephritidae; genus Anomoia; species Anomoia purmunda. The sequence continues at coordinate 181,479,013 of OX639993.1, forward strand.
AGTCTATTTGTTTATTTTTTTTTACATTATTTTATTTTATTTAAAAAGGTAGGTAATAATAAACAAAATGAGTTTATAGCACTTACAATTTGCTGTGTTACACTTGTGTTTGTTTTACACTTCTTCTTTATCTATCTTCCGTCTATCTTTACTTCCGTCTTGCAATATAATTTTTTGTAAATTTATTAAGGGGGCAACTCTGGTATCATCCAATTACGCAACAAAGTCACGCCACTTGATCCTACGATTTTTGCACGATAGCCGCGCGGCAGTTCATTACCATTTGATCTCTATCCCCAATATGTGTACATCTATGCATAGGATAGATATATATATTGCATATGTTCTGCGTATGTATGTGTGCGCGAATATTATTACCTTGAATAGGTGTGCATATTTACTGTATGGGTGCAAAGTTTTTTGTGTTTGCACAAATAGCAAAATACTCACGCCCGAACTAGTTTTAAGTAAATGCTGCCACAACGAATTTTCAGCGGAAATATCTGAAATTGTGCTGACAGATAGACGCGTGCGAAATTAGGCAAAAACTTTACGAATACAAGTTGCTGTTGTTAGCGCTTCGCTTTCAAACTATTTTTATGTGCTTGTCAGTTGAAATGTCTTCCTCGCCAATTTCTTCGAACGTTTTCTACGAAAAGTCCTCAACTTGCCTCACCAAATTGTGGCTGCCGCGTTTATCTTCAAAATTTTATACTTCTGCTCTTCATACCTATCTACCTAGCATTTGAGTTAGTTACTGCACTGTCAGAAGCTTGTGCAAAAAACAAGCAAAAATGAAGAATCGTATGCATTCACAATTCGATTTAAATCTACGAGAAATGTTCACAAACTAAGTTTTTTTTCTTTGTATGCCCCAAACCCTTACACACTCATCCTCTCTTTATCTCTCTCTATCTCTTTCTACCTTTCTGCTAAGCACTTCTCATAGTAATTACTACTTTTCGGTGTGCATCTAAACCGCAAAGGTATCTATCATATTTTTGTTTTGGCTTGTTTTTGTTTGTTTGGAAACGCGCGTTAGTTAGTTAATGTGGCGCGTCATTGCATTTGGTAGTTGAAAGTTTGTTAATTTTCTTGTCAAACACTTTTCGCCTACGTATGCAATTTACTTTACCTAGTTTTTTGTTCCGTTAATTTCCGTGTTGCAAATGCATTTTCGGCACGTTGCTATTTCTAACTTGTTTTGGATCCTAGAGATTTTGTGTGTACATATGTAGATACATTAGGGTGGCTGTTATTTGAGAAGTGGTTGATATTGACCGGAACGCCATGTAAAATTGTGAACTTACCCAAAAAAACTACCACATATGAAATTTCAAGCTGTCCGAAGAAAGTGTCAAGGTTCCGAATTGAGCTTCAAGTTACGAACAAACATTACATGAATTCCATTTTGTTAAAGTATTCCTTAATATAGACTGCTATAAAGTGAAGTCATAGTCGGCGATATATAAACGAAGGGGAATTTATATCTGGTGATGTCGAATGGCCAACAACAAAACTCATATGTGTTTTGTTTTTGCTTCCACAGCTTCAGCCGTCAGAGTTTTTATGTATTTTCTTATTCCTTTAATGGCATCAAATCTCAATTTGACATTTCTAGGCGTGGGACGAAATTGCTCAGCTGTTCGTTCAACTCCACGTTATGCGTATTCGCCTTGATATAAAGAATTCGTCCTTTCCATTGCGTTATGCTTAACGGCAAAATATTCAAAATATTGAAAATAATAATCAAAATGTATTTCAAAAAAATACTGCCTTTGTTAAAAACAGAATGATCTATTCAATTTTCATTCAGCCTTATCCTGGTTTTCAATTTCGCCCGAAATTTTTCACTTTCCACTTTTCCCTCATTATAAATTTCGCCCAGAAATTTTTCGCTTTCGAACATACTTTTCGCTTATCTTCAACACTAATTTCGGGCTAACGGAATAGTTTTTTTACTGGATTTTTTCACTTAAATTCGAGAGGCGAACAAAGAAATTCACAATGAAAGTAATTGTATTATTTATAACCTTACTATAAAAAACAATGAAATTTACTTTTATTCTAGGAGTTAAACGATAAATAAGAGCCAGTGCGATATCCTATATAAGAAAAACTGCACATTATCAGGGGTTTCGTGAGGGAGAATTTAGAGAATTTGGCAGTGTTGTGGAAGAAGCAGACAGTGGAGCTAAAATGCGCGAGACTAAGTTCAAAGTTTTTACCAATACCACTTTGCTGACTACCCTCCGCGAAATAAGAAAAGATGCACTGAGTTTATCGATTAGCGGGATGCAAAAGTTCTATCTTAAATTTGGTTAGCACGTCCAATAAATATGCTAACGCTTCTTTGGGTTGTCTTTAATTGCGTCCACACATATAATTAATCAATTACTAAAATTAGCCTTTTTATTAAATTGGATTCAAACAACAGGGATCAAAAATGTTTAAAGTATTTTTTTTTGGTTTTCGCAGTTTTAAACATTGCAAGCAAAACAAAGAGTTGTAATTTAAATTTTCAAATTTCACTAGCTATTTCGAAGTGGAATTTATTTCGGGCGGAACTCATAATAAGCGTACTCACTTCGAGTGGATGAAAAAATTACGGGGGAATTTTTTTATAGGTCGGAATTCAGAATAAGACTGATTATATAATTCCGCTGACTACGATAACTGATAAAACCAATGTGATTTCTTATTTCACAACGTAAGAAAGCTCATGCAGAAACTTTGAATGGAATTAATAAAACAGCAGTTCTAGTTAAAATTAAATAAAAAATTTGAAAGGTAAAGTATAGACCAACACCGAGAGCGAAAATATCTAGATGGGCTTTAGTCACAAGGTAAAAGGGATGAATATTGCTTTTAGATATATTACATAGAAATATAATAAAATAAATAAAATTTTTCAGTACCTCACTTACTTCCTTAATTGCCGCTATCACCGCTTAAGCCGAACTTCTCCTACAATTTGTTGTGTGCGTCTTATTTTTGTAACATAAATTGAGGGACCTACAATTTTTATACCGACTCCGGTATGGCGAATATTTTTTTGTAAGAATTTTTTTGTTTTTATAGAAAAAACATTTCTATAATTTTTGATGTTACTTGAACCGGCCTGGATTTGAACCCGGGATGTACCGAATGAAGCGCGCACATACTACACATAATACGGCGGCCACCAAAATAAAACTATAAAAAAGTCGATTCTGTACATTACAAATTTCTTTAAAAGAAAGACCGCAGGTGGATACCTATGGATCATTTTTACATTTTTGGCTTTTATTTTTGTTTATCTATTCGCATGTTTTAATTTTCCCATCACCGAAAAGACCGAACAGATTTTCAGAGGGCTTTAACTGGAGACCAGACGGCTACCTCGGACAAAACTTAAGGTTAGTGGCGTATACAGAAAAAGAATTAAAAGAACCGTAAATTATTTTTATTTTTTTAAGATTTCAACCCCAATACTGAAGTATTGCGTTTTCCCTCTTCAACGTAAATATCCTTTTTTTTTAACTATTTCGGCACTTTCGACAACAACAGCAGACATCGACAACAACAAGGCCGCGAGTGCCTTGAGCTATTCACGAATGGTGGCGAAGAATTGGTAATTTTTTTGCTCCAGCTTATTTAACAGAAAATGGTCGAACGAATGTATGTCCATCGATTGTAAATAGAGTGTGCCAATTCACAAAAAGGTGATCCCTAAATATGCGCTAATTACCGCGGAATTAGTCTCCTTAACATTTCATATAAGGTTCGATCGAACGTATTGTGTGAAAGACTGAAGCCAACCCGCAAAGAACTGACAAGAGACCTTAGCAATGTGACCTTAGGTGTGGCAAGTTTAGCATCGATCACATACTATCTTTTTATCAGCTTTCGAGATACGAGAAGAAGTTGCCTATACGCCGAGATGTCTGAATTTGGTATCCCTGCAAAATTAATGTTAACAATTTGGCGATGTTTGGCAAAATTTTGCATACAATTTGCGGTGTGTATCTTAATGTTGTACCACTAATTTGGGGACCTTCAGTTTAATGCCGAAACCGAACGGCAAATTATTTTTCTGGGAGAAATTTTTTCATGGAAGAATTTTTCGTGTTACTTGCCGTGACCAAGATTCGAAGCCAGGGCATTCCGAATGAAGCGCGCTCACGTTACGCACTACGCTACTCCCTGGACCTGCGAAAATAAAACGGTTATGTAAAGTGATTCACGAACTTATTTTAACGATATTCGCATTCAGCAGCGGTTTTTTAACGATTTTCGCGTTCGCCGAATCAGCTGTTGTCGTTAGCTGGTCGATTATCGAAAACTAAACGACAACAAATTTGATGTTGTTAACTCAATCGAGAAAAGAAAAATACGATATTTCAACTTAAATAAAAGAAAAATTTACAATTCGGTGATTTGCTTTCTTGAAATTCAAAAAGAACATTAAATAATGTCGTTTGAATATTTGGCATATGATTTATCACGAGGTGATGAAGAAGTGGGCGCTCCAACAATGAATCGACGTTTACTTCGGGATGTAGACAAACAGAATTTCAGAAGCAGTATCGGTGTTAACTCCAAACTTGGCTAAAGACCTAGTTTTCCAGCTTGACATGTTTCCTATGACCCAAGTGGAGCGAAAGACAGCTAAAGAAAAGTTTGCTTCAGTGTCGTTCCCCTTTGTGGGAGGCACCATTGGGACCGTCGATTGTACTCAATTGTAAATTTTGACATCAAAGAATCATGAGGAGACTTATGTCAGCCACCATATCTACCATTCAGTTAATGTGCAAATGGTAAAAGTGAACTTTTATCAAGGATTCCTGTATAAAAGCTTAAATATGGTTTATTTTTAGTTTATAGATAAATGATCCTAATTAAAAAATCTGAAATTTAAAACCCAAATAACCTGGAGCACAACACGATTCATAATAGTGTGAATTTGGAAAATGAAAACCATGGAATAAATGCAGGTGACTCCGGATATGCCTTGGAGTCGAGTTGATGACTATTCTACCAAATCACTAAGAGGAGAGCTACATGAAATATGGCAATGTATAAAAACAATTATAAATATTTGTAGTTTGAAGTAAACTAGTATCTTATTTTACTATAATCAAATATAATGAAAACGCGCTCAAATTTATATTCAGCAGCACGCATTCATATGTTTTTCTCTACTCCTCTTTGTGTTTTTCACCCATTTTGGCATTTAGTTTGACCAAGACACCACTCTTTAGTACTTTGAATAAATACAACGAGACAGCTGTCAACTGTCGTTAAGAATAATTTAGCGAAACGCACAATCGTTAGTGCGAACCACAAATATTGTCGACAAAAATTGCGATTGTCGGATCGTTTAAAGTTCGTGAATCGCACTACAGCTTCGTTAACGGGGTTTTAGTCACGGGGGAATCTCTATCGTGCGACTTCTTAGATCTTCATTTCCCAAGTAGAGTAGTGAAGAAAGGCTGGATTGGATTTGAAGATAAACGACGGCAAAACAAAGTACTAAAGTACAAGAAAAATATCAGCTCTTTCATATGATCGCAGATATGTAAATATATGTATTGGTTATAAACTTTAACGGTTAACTAGTTACTTAGTGTTTTCAACTATTTATTCCACATTAACTAGAAATCAACGCACACGTAAGTTAACCGTCGTTGTTTAACACAACTCGAAGTTAGAAAAATGCAGAAAAAGTAAAAAGAAAAAAGTTTACTACCGATTGCATTTCCGCAGATCAAAGTTTAATTGCTACCACACGTTTATTTCCCTGCGACTACTGCAATCAACTAAAAATCACACACACACTCACGTACATACGTAGATATGCAACCCACATACATATGTATATGTAACTTCCTATACGAAATAATTACGGAAAGCTAGTAAAATTTCCACACCCCACATGCAGCCAGCCGCGCCTGTGTTACCTTAAAACCAAAGAAACAACGAAGCGCGCGCACACACACACGCAAGGAAAAAATCAAGATACCAACGAGATTAGCTGTCGTTTGCGGTTTATATGGATGTGTGGATGTGTGCGACTGCTTTTGTTTGTATGTGTGCAGTGATTTTCCGTTAACGAATTATAATTGTTTCCTTAATTAGCGTGTTACGCCGCGCACGCACACACACTCGCATGCGCCATGGCAGTGTGTATGTGTGTGTGTGTGTGTGTGTGTTGAGGGGTATGAGAAAAAGGGTTTGGCAATGCCATTCGCTGGTTTTGAGCCAACGCTAAGTAAATGTTAGCAGAAGCAAGTGAGCAAGGCAATGTATGTGTATGTGTGTGTGTGTGTGTGTGCGCGCGTGTTTGTAGGCACACCCAATTTATGAGAGTGTGTTAGTGTTAGTTGTTGCAACATTTCCTTTGCACTAATTGTTTTCGAGTTGCCAACTTTGGCTTGTATGGCATGCACCATAAATTCAGCATAATTTGTCATTCCGAATGTGCTACAGGAGAACCTTCAGCTTTTAGCCTTGAGTGTTTGCTTTCGGGTGAAAGGGGAGGGGCATTAAATCATTTGCCGCGTATATACATATGTACGTGTGTGCGAGACATTCTATGCTTGATTTTGAGTGTGTGGTGAAAAATTTGTACAATTGCCAAAAAATTACAGCGAAACCAAGTAGGAAAAATGGCATGGGGAAAAAAGTGCACATAAACAGTGGCTAAACGCATGCATACATTGTAAAAAAAAACACACACTGTAACCCTGTAGTGAAAAGGCGATATCAGTTAGCAAATGCTATGGTTTATAAACTGGTATTTGTAGAGGCGATTGGTATAACCAGCTCGATAGTGATTGTCATGTTTAGTGGCGCATCTTTTGGAAATTTCGAAGTTGTGAAGCCAAAATTAAGAAAGTGCACCTATAATTAAACCTTTCCTTGTATTTGTACAATATATTTTGCACAACAAAAATTGCGTATCATTTTTCGGGTTTTTTTGCAACAGTTATCTGGGCTTTCCAATCAGAGTCTAATATTTTCAAATCTAGTATGCCTTGCTTTTTAAAATATCATGTGTTAGTTCAAGAAGTAATCATTTATTTACTTTGTTTTTAGATTTACATTTTCATGCTTTTGCAACAATTTAAGCGCAAATTGTATGCCCATGAATTTGAACTGCAGTTCCTTATTGAAAGAAATGTCTCTAAAGAAAAATCACTTTTTAGCCGGCGCATCGCAAATGGAGAGTTAAATGTTCTAAGCTGATTTCGTTACATAGCGGCGATGAAAGATACAACGTAAGAAATAGAGATAATGAAAAAGACAAGGACGTATACACAACAATACAAAGCAATAGAATCATATTGTTTTCTGATCACAAATAAATCTATGCATTTTTGTTAGTACCTAATCCATGGAAAACTAAACTACTTATCGCACAGGAATAAATGACATATCAAATAAGAGTGCATAACCTAAAGTTTTGCATTCAAAATTCAGGTTTAGGATCCCCTAAACCACTTACGAAATATTTTGGGTAGAAAAATCTACAAATTTCTACATTGAGCAAATCATTGCTACGATCGATTCGATAGGCAGCGCATTAACCCTGCTGTTAGGTTAAAAAAAACTTACGAATCTTAGGTTAGAGGACCATTTGGTCCATACTGCAGTTTTCATACAAAATAACAATTTAATCTTAGTCTTTATATTTAGTTTGGTTCAATACTTGCTAAATATTATTATTTTATTATTTACTCAACTCTGGTAAAACCCAGCACCAGTGGCCTGCTCTAAAAATGCTTCTAGTTCAGGAGCTCGAAAGCGAGGAATTTTTAGTTGCTGCAAGTCTAAGTCTGATGTAAAATGCTCCATTTGCAGTGCGTTTATTTGCAAAACCAACCGAAAAACATTTTTTTGCTCATCATGTAGTGCCAAAAAATATCGAACAAACTAATAAATACTTATTTTTGGAAAATTAATGTAAAGAAAATCAAAGAAAATATACTATGGACCAAATGGTCCCTTAACCTAAGATTCGTAATTTTCAATTTGTCTTAGTCCAGTTTTAAGTCAGAGAATTAAATTTTCGCACATAATATTGTTTTATAAAAAGACCACCTGAGCTGAAAAATTTAGACAGTATATATCAGAGAATGTTTTTGTTGCTATTTTCCTTTTGGAATACCCGGCAAAGCATTTGTTCGTTTCCATAGGCAGCACAAGGCCAGAAGAAGTTACATACTTTCACCGTTCCACAAATAAAATAATTCAGCTTATTTCACAATACCAAACTAAATTTAACGTGTCTACTACGGTACTGCCGTTGGAATCGAACTTACGACTATCTGATTGGTTTTCCAATGCTCTATGGGCTATGGCGATGGAGATAGCGGTTCTAGCAAAATAACGCCCGACTTTTGGCTTAGCTACAAATTCGATTTTTGAACTGGTCAAGACGCTGTGTCGCAAAAAATAGAAACAGAAATAAGCACAGATTTGAGTACACTTTTTCTGTTTGCATAGAACAGAAACAGGAACCAAATTCAGTACATTTGCGACATCGATAGAAACTGCCATACAATTTTGCGATTCCGGTGCCGTTAGCAACAGAAAAAGATTTCAGTACATCAGTAACGGAAACAGCATGAAATATTTTCGAATTGTTTCTGTTACTGCCGAAAGAACAAATGTCAAATATTTGACTAAATAAATCCATAGCAAACTAGAAATTTTTAGTAATGGATGCTTCTATCCCCTTTGTTAAATAATTTTCCACTAATATTATGAAGCGCACCTGAGCATTAAATGCAAATTCAAAACACTATGCATGACGATTTCATTTCTTTTTCCGGTATTTTTTGTACCAACCCGAAAAAATGGCAAAAATGTTAGAAAACTAGTTAAAAACTATTAAGATTTATTGTTGGGAATGTACGTGCATATATTTTTTATATATTATATGTTTGGTTGTACCGTTGTTGCAAAGGATTGGCTTTACATGTAATGAGTGACCAAGTAAGCTCACATAATTTTTTTTCACAGTCTGCAAATGTAGGAGCGGCAGTGGGGCGTTTTTGCTAACTTTTCTTTTTTTTTTTCTATGGCTACCAAAAGTTTCGTGAAATGCATTATATAAATATAAAATGTCATTGTGAAAATACATGCGCATATTTATTGTAGTAGTCCATGTGATATGTTGAGTCATGAGCTGAGTGCTTACATTTTCATTATTATTACTTTTTACTTTTTAATTAGCAGTTTTAATTTTATCGTTTAAAGTTAAATGAGGAAATCGTAATATTTATTTACATTTTAGTGTAACTAAATATTATCAGTTTGCCTGGAATCAGTTAAGGAAGCTGTCAAGGTCCTGTTATTCCAATTACTTTACCAATCTGCATTTCTCTAAGTTTAATCTTTATCCGTTCATTGGGGTCAATTTGATCCAAATTTCAACTTATAATTCGATCAAAATTTAATGCTATTGGCCCGGAGTATTGGCTCAACGGATAAAACGTATATTAATTTTTCAAAGTACCTACATAATTCGTACATGGGAGTCATATTGACCCAGCGTAACTTTCGTTGCGTTCAATGCGTTCGTAGGATTTTTACCATTAGCGTTCATGCCATTCAGTATTGTGAAAAATAACAAATTTCTTACTTTTCGACCAATATCCAACTGTTGATCCAGATCCATTTGATACAGACGATGATGAGGATTATTTGCCAATTGAAACTAAGGTTGAATGTGATTTTGATGATTGTAAATGATTCCGACATCGATAGACAAAAATATTGAAAATTTGAAAGATCCATTTCCTATTGCTCGTGTAATTGTTTCTCTTTTTTATATTTTTTTGTTGTTGTAAAATATGACGAATATATAAGGAGGAGTTGACATATTTTTTTTGTATTACCTTACGTTCCATCAAACCGCGATCTCATCATTTATCCAACTTAGTCGCACATGAAAATATTTTACTTATAAGTTTACTTATATAACACATTTGTCTAATTGATGGTATTTTTTGTAAATGTGACTTGTTTGGTTCTACTAACTTTTTTAAGTAAATTGTTTTAACGTATACTTCCAGTCTGAGGCAATAGTGAGATCCCTGTGTAAGGTGGGGTCGATTATGGCCTTATCTATCGCCTGCTCTACAACAGAATTACCCTCCGCAAAGTGGAGTTCTCTCCCCTCTTATTTGGATCGTTGTCATCAACGGCGTCCCAAGGGAGTTGGAAAGAAGAGGCTGCTGGGTTATTCCCTCTGCGGACGATGTACAGAGTAAAACTCTTAGACGCCCTGTTTGACATCGTGCAGAGATACCTGAGGGCACTCTGGAATTCTCGGCTGCTCCAAGTTTGTCCACAAGAAGCAGATCGCTACCTACGGTTTCTATCTTCAATCGATTCGTCTTCACTCACATATCGTCAAGAGAGGAATGGGAGGGTTTGGAGCGATTCGTCTTCACTCACATACCGCCAAGAGAGGAATGGGAGGAGGGTGGCGTTTAGGGCAAGAGTCCGGCTAACTTCTTCATGGATGAGTCGAAGCTGGACGGAAATGTTTGAGGTAGTGTCTTTTGCAAGTAGCTCTCCCTCAGCCAGAAATATAGGCTTCCAGACTATTGTAGTTGAGGTGGCCGCATTCAGCCGAGACAACCGATTGGCTACACACCAATGTAATGTCTTTTAGATGGGCAAACATTTATTGATAATCACACTGCAAACCAGCCATTAGGCTCTCTAAGGGTCAGGTCGAAACTGTTCGGGAGTACCTGATTTATCTCTCAGCTGCCTCTGAATACTTTCACATCGGACTGAATGGTTGCCGAGTCACAGCAATATAACTCGCTCAGCACGACACCCCTGAAGTCATTACTGGGAGAGTCTGAGAGCTGCTCTGGCCGCTTACAGACTTCTATTGGACAGATGGGCTCTATGTTTGCACAGCGAGCGCTGGACAAATACTACGGCAAGCAGAATTGGAAACACCATCTGGCCAGAGGTGGAACGTAAGCGTTCAAAGCAGATCTGGTCGCTGCCTAAGTGGCAACTCTCGATCCACACTAGAGTACCATGGATTGGGTTCTCACCACGTTTACTCTAGTGCATCGCGATTTTCAGAAGAAAATTTCGACCAACGATTACAATCACTTTTGGTTGAATGGGTACGTTAATAAATAAAATTGTTACATCCTCAAAAGGTCACTGTTTGGTGTGCTCTATGAGCAGAGGGAATCATTGGTGCATATTTATTTAAAAATCATTAATCAAAAATACAGTCAATGCGTAACGGTATAGAGCCATGACTAATAACTTTTTCGTGCCTGAATTGGACGATGTTGATGTGGACGGCCTTTGGTTTCAACAAGACGGCGCTGCACGCTATGCAGCCTTTTTGGTCAGATAGGCCCGAGACGACTGACGCCATGGAAGAGAATATTCGGCGCGTTATTGCTGAAATACGGTCTCAATTGTTGCAAAAAGTGGTCGTAAATTTGGACTCTCGGTTGGAATTTATTCGAACCAGGCGCGGCGGTCACTTACCCAAAGTTATTTTTAAAACATAATGGCAAGCCCTTATGTTTGTAATAAAGCTAAACTCTTGAGCATAACATTAAGTTATATGCATTTTGTTTCTTCTCGAAACCACATGTTTAAAAAAATGTCCGTTATCAGAAATCTCAATATGGGTAGAAATCTACCCACAAATGAGCAAAACGCATATCGATTTGAAGATTCGCAAACAGTTAAGAAAAACGGCCGCAGAAATCAGTACACTTTTATCAAGTGGGTTTGGATCTGATGGGCTTTACCAATGCAAGGACATATTTTTTTTATCATAATGCAATTCACTTGATTTTAGTTTTGTAATACCAAAGAAATAGCATATCTCCATATGTATGAGTTTACAAATTATATTCTCCTTCTAACAATTGAAAATTGCTTAGCGCTCTCAAGTCAAAGTTATTTGCTGTGTTTCAATAAAGTCTACAAGAAGTACGGAAATAAAGTGGCGCACTTAAAAAAAAAACTTGATTTTATTTGTTATTTTATGCGACTCGCACTATTGCTTTTTTAAAAGCAAAAAAGACTTACCCAATACGTATTTTTAGATTCCTTACATATAATATACTTAATACATACACACACACACACACTTTAAATAGCTTCTGCAATTCGAGCAACAAAATGTTAAGTCGCACACTGGAAACTTGTCGAAAACTTAACTGCGGTTGAAAGCGGTTTTCTTTGTATGTTGCGCTTTCGTGAACTTCCCGGGCTTACCACACACGCTAAGCAGCCTTCATCAAATGGCAGCCTTGCAACAGCTGCTTGAAGAGAGAGAAGAATGGACAGAGAATGAGATCAAGTGATGGAAGTTAAAGAAGATACTAGGTACATGGCGGCATAGAGCAGACAATAAGTAAGTTGCCTGCCAGTGGAGGAGTAAGGTGGAGTACTTGGTGTTGATGGTGTTGATGGTGACAGCAACAGTGCCGAAACATTTGCTGCAGTCAGTCAGTCCGACGACTTGTTTCCGGCTGTAAAGCACCCGCAATTTCCTGTTTTTCAGGCACACTGGCTGCCATTTCGGGTTTTGGCTGCTGAATGCTGCGACTGCTGCAGCAGCAACAGTTTCGAATTTATTTCAACAGAAATTTTGGTGCGAGAAACGCACACAATATAACATACGGACCTAGTAGACTTCGATGCGCGCATATGTAGATACAGTATGGGGCAAAACTGAAGCACGTAACTCATAAGTTGCCAATTAAAGTGTTAAGTACCACTTTGCTAGACAAACCTCCTTTTCAAATACTGATCTACACTGGCGAAATATTGGCTGCTATTTTCATGTTTTTCAATTTTATTTGCCTCAATTGATTATTCTACGCAATCCGTGATTTAGTTTTAGTTTTAGTTTTGTTCAACACTGTTTATAGCCAAGTCGGCTTTTGTTTGAGGGAGCGGAAATATGCGTGAGCTTCTTTCCTTATATTTCTTAGTTGTTTCTTTACAAAGGGAACTTAAATTTTGTTTAAACTTTTTTTCGAATTTATTGCCTTAAAGTTTATTTTTCACTCTTCGACTTGCTGGTAGTTGAGCTGAATACGCATGCTAAAAAATGTAAGATATAAATACAAGTTGTTGTATTTTTTTTATATTGTACTTAATTAGTACATTTAACTTTAACCCCGCTTTTGGCATTGTCTTTATCTTCAATTTTACACATACGCACTGTTGTACCTCTAGAGACTACTTTATTAAATTTGAAGAGTTTTTCAATTTTTTCGCAATGCTACGGATTCAAAATTAGGAAGTAAACATTTTATTATTTAATATTTTTTACTTTCATACAGAAGTGGTAAGAAAAGCAATCAACGATGCTGCCTTTCAGTAACTTTTTCGACTAAAAACAGCCAAATTTAAGTCAGTAGTCTTTTTTCTTATTTTCGACAGATAACGATATTTTGAAGCAGTCGATTAGTAATAGAAATTAGAAAGTCCGGCATAAGCGAAATGGCAGTTTGTTTGTCCTAGCTGCATACGACGGTGCATCTACTTCTGTAAGCCTTGAACAAAAATAAAGTAAGTAAAATAATCCAAAAAGTAACGAATATGCAAAGAGCACATTTGTGATGTGTCCAAACAAACAAGAACAAGAAGCCACAAGAAAGTGCATTTATTAGTGGTTTTTTTGAAATTTCGGTACAAGGTTCCTACGGACCTTTTCACACGTTCCCATATTAGTCACTTTTAAGCCTCAATAAAAACTAAACTGTTGGTCGTATCGAACTTTTCTTTTCTTTAAAAGATTATCCACAACACGATTATCTTGAAATAAAGAGTCATTTTCGAGATCTTGACCGAAATAGGAGTAATTTAAGTTTGAAAATTAAAAAGGTCCATTTTCAGCATTTTATTAGAAGTGCTCGCTGGCAGCAGATAAGAGACAATATTCGCTTTGCAAGTTGTCGAAGAAACACATGATTGGATTTATTGCCCCTTCTCGCGCACAATTTTTAGAATATCCTCTCGTACCCATCCATCCGTGCAATTTGGGAATTAACCCATTAACGACGAGACCCTAAATTTCTAAGGAGAGATCTGAAATTTGTAGAGTAGGCTAGGATAGAGCATAGAAAGGCATGTGTAAGTGAAAAAAAGAAAAACTTACGCCGATGTGGGTGGGGCCACCTGTTGCATACATGTAACAACAGGCCGGATATGGTATATGAAATAAAATTGAGTAATCAAGCGAGGTTTTCTTAAGATAGTGATGCCATTTTTATTATAATAACAAAAAGGAAAGGGAAAATATTTCATATTACAAAGTACTACATAAAACGATACAAAAATTTGAATTTGAAAAAAGTTCAAAGTTCGCCTATGTCGATAAAAATAAAGTTAATAATAAACGAAATTTCAAGTTCACTTGTAATGACAACATATATGTATTTCATTTGTTATTTGGTATAACCGAAATGAAGTGGTTGTAACAATCATAACGAGAACATTGAGATTCTCCTCGAGTTTTTGGGTTTCGAAAACCACTCGGTGGCTTTGGTACACCCAGAGTCAAACAATAATGTTCTGCTATAGCTCGACGGAATTGAAGTTGAGAGAGCGCTGAGCCGGATTTGCGGTGTAACAGCCAAGCATTTTGAACAGAAACATCGATAAGCCAGGTGAAAATTGAGAACCACCATTTTTTTCCTCTGGCTCCGATGCGGTAGGCATTTACGTTTTGGTCCATTCTGTCAACTCCACCCATACTAGCATTGTATCGAGAGACTGCATACGGACGAGGTATATTAATTATTCTCTTCTCAACTCTAGAATACCTACTCACTTTGCTAATTGGATTTTTTCCAAAAATGGTGGAAGCGATAGTCACTACCGAATTATCGACCCATTTAGTAATATAAATGTCAGCACATTCAATTTTTTTATTCACAACAAACCCACGCTCTTTCTTTTTCAAATCTTTTTTGTTAGGTAATGGGCATAATTTTGGCAACATATTTTCCCTAAGAGTTCCGGTACCATAGTAACCACGTTGTTTCAATCCAAGCAACATTCCAATTGAGGTGAATAAATTATCAAAATAAAAAGCGAAAGGAAGTTGCTTTGTGTCATCATCGAAATCATCAATCATCGAAAATATAATATAATAATAATAAAAAGCATTTTTTCCATATTTTGGTGGATATTCTGGGTTTGTGCGCGGATTGTTCCCTTGATACATTTCGAAATTTATGAGGTAGCCAAGAGGTGTGTTTAAACACCACATCTTATATCCAAAACGTAATGGCTTTCCACGAATAAATTGTTTGCATCCATGACGTCCATAGTATTCCACCATAGACTCGTCGTATGATAAATCGGGTTCTGGCTTGAAATTTTTCAAAAACTTTTTTTTCAGAGCATCTGTAAGTGGTCGCAATTTCCAGATTTTGTCGTCAGAAGAATAACAACCAGCATCAGCAAAATGAAGGTAGCGAAGGATTAGTTCAAACCTATCACGTCTTATTGCATCTGACACCATAGCGCAAAATAAATCTTTATCGTTTGACCAGTAATCTCTTTTGGTCGGTCGGGACGTATAACCAGTGACCAACATAACTGCTATTACGACTTTCATTTCAGTTACGGTCACATTTGGATTTGGTACATCATTTAAGACAGCGTATTTGTTTGTTTCTTCACAAATAAGTTCTAAAACATCTTCGCTGTAAAATTTTTCAAATTGTTGATATGGTCGTAAATTACAGCAATCAGTGTAGTCAGCATCTGGAAATGCTAGTCTAGCACCTGTTCCTTCTTCAGCATCAAGCCACACCATATCACTTGTTTTCATTTTCTTATTCGCACGGGGAATGCTTGGTCTGGATATATTTGCTCTTTTCGGGCCTCGTACTTCCAGCTTTTGTGGTGTTATGTCAATAAATACTACCTCCTTTTCCGGTGTTTTTGGCGCAGACTCTTCAGAGGCGAATGGCGTTGGTTGCAGGTTAGCAAGGGAACATGGACTACTTACATCCTCTAAGGACTTTGCTTTTTTCGAAGTTTCTGGAGTACTATGCATTGTAGTTGAGGGTGTGGATTCTAAAAGACTAGTGTGTATATTTGTGTACGAGTTATTAATAACATCTGTTAATAACGCACTGAATTCCTCTTCTGGAAGTCTATCAGAGAGTATATTATTGTCTCCCGACCGACAAACTTATTCACATGGAGCCATTAGTTGCTTTCGTGGTAAATTGTGTAATTGACCAGCATCGTCTTCATCAGCTGAGTCTTCTCCCGAAAGTTCCTCCTCCTCTGGTGGTTCACAAAACAGTTTGACAATATCCTCATCATCTGAATCTAATGATTCTAGAAATTGCATCGCATCTTGTACAGACATCAATTCTCTAATAAAATTTGAATAAAAACAAACACAACGTAATACAAACGGTGATACGCTACTCTTCGGTGTTAAGACTGATGTTACATATATGTAACGCCTTCAGTTTATGCCAGGCTATTCAAATTTAAGGCATGAAAATCGAAAACTTTTTAGCATAAAATATTGCCTGAATTTAACAAAACATCACTATATAAAAAACTTAACAGTTGTAATTACGCAAGTTCAAAAAAACGAATACTTACCTCCTTCTGTTTGCCATTTGGTGTTTTTTTGAGCTTCACTGAACACACGAAAGTAAACGCGACTGCTTTATTCCACTTGTTTTGATAAACTGATCTACCAATGCCACAAAACGATTAAAGCGCTCCTCTCAAAGACATTTTCATGTCTAAAAACTTAAGTGTAATTCAATTTTGTTTTTTATTTGTCTAAATTCAAACGGTATGCTCGCGTTACATGTATGTAACATACGTCGTTAATGGGTTAATCGCGTGAGTTCCGCGTGTGCCGTGTTCCACGCCCATCTCTAATGGGGGCTATAAATTTTATTGCCAACTGTGTAATTTACATCAGTTTACTAATTAGAAAGATAATAACCATAACATTAGCTTGCTCCCAATAAACATTAATCATTAGTCGATTCGGCGAACATTTTGGAAGTGTTTTATTTTCATGCATTAATATAAGTTTTTGTTATGTTTATCGAACATATATGTATGTGTATCGACTATTGTCGATGTGTCAAATTTGATGAAATTAGCAGCAATAGTTACTGAAATGTCGGGGTCTTTTTATTCTCACAAAATACCGTTAGGTGGGCGCGATTATAATCCGATTTCGCCCAGTTGCAATACCAAAGTACCTTGGATCCAGAGCAACGCGTATACCAAGCTTCGTTAAGATAGCGCAATATTTACCCGAGTTATTCGAGTTGACGGGCGGACGGACGGACAGACAGACATGGGTTAATCAAATTCGCTAATTATTCTAAAAATGTTCGTATATACATATATGTCTACATCTATCTCGGCTTTTTTCTGCTGTTATCAGGGTACCAGTGCGCTCGGGTATAAAAATTATTTTTTTTTTTTTGCATCACCGCACTTAAATTATAATACTGTAAGGATTTACATTTATGCGGCTACCATAGCCAAGTGTGTAGCGTAAGCGCGCTTCATTCAGTGAGTTTCGGGTTCGAATACATGTTGAAAAATTATAGAAAAGTTACCTATAGCGGTCGCCCCTCGGCAGGCAATGGCAAACCTCCGAGTGCCATGAGAAAACTTCTCACAAAAAAACATTCACCGTTCGGAGTCAGCGAAAAACTGCAGATCCCTCAATTTGTATTGAATTGAAGGAGACGTTCGGCCAAGCATAGAGCCATATGATGCATGCGCCAAATTATTATTACTATTATTATATTATCTTTATAAGCATTTATAAAAAAAGTAGAGGAAAAAACATTGTTTTTCTAAACACACTTTATTCAAATATCAATCTTAGTAGTGTTACATTTCGCGCCCATGCTCATTGCCGGCTTTTCTATTTTTACCATTTGATACCTCCGCTGGTTGAAGGTCAACGCTGGCTGGTGTCCTCGACTTGACCTTCACTTTCATCATTTCATTGAAGCCAAAATATCTGCTTTTTTGTAATTGATGTGCGTCGGCATGCTATGAATTTCTAGTCGGATTTTCATCCATTGTTCTACAACTTACGAACACATCTACTTCCATTGGAAAATTATTTAGAATGGAAAAAATTATATTGCAAAAATTCTAGCACAAACCTTAATTATTGGTCGAAATGACTAGCACTATCGAAATAACTAAAACAATATTGTGTGCTTACTTCTAGTCATGATCAACAAAAATTATTGCAATTATTTCACCCCCAATCAAATGAATACTATAGTCAGAGTTTATTTCATTACTTCAGATCTCTGCAGTGTAGTCTCATGGACGAAAGTGATCCAGCCTTGTAGCCAACGCAGTTACCGTTCCCCTCCGTCGAAGGATCTAATGAAGAAGGTCGGGACTTCACTTGGTGCGAGTTAGTAACGCAAAGCAAAGACTGACGCGCTGTGCCGAAATCGGCCAAAATCCCAAAATCGCCTAAGCTGTTTTAGCGCCAATTATGCAGCAGAATAGAAGCTACATATCTCTGATTTATATACGGATTTTAAAGTTTCAAAAGGTTCGATAGAAAAAAAACTTATTTCCACAGTTTTGCCACCAGCAATATAACTAAACAGAATTTAAATAGTTCCCCGCCATGTCTTTACAACAGATGTGCAAGTTGAAAATTTAAAATGACTTTAGTGAGTAAATAAAACATTTCCACTTTACTTTAGATGTTTTTGCTAAAACCGAGTAACAATAGTAGCATATATTTTTCTTTTCTGAGCGCTGAATACGACAGATCTTAAAAATACAATGAAAAATAGCGAACAACTGCAATGAGCGTATTTTCTTCGTATATGCGAGGAGAACACATGTGTATGCGTGTGTGTGTTGCGTCCGTCTACCAGCAACCTGTTTAGTATGCAATTGCAACATAGATGACGCCTGCCACCCCCTTCGCCTTTAGCGCGCTACCTATAGCCGCATATGTAACTTTGGTATGTACATTACATACATACATTGGATGTGTGTAACAATCTGCTTTAAGCTTACCAGTCGTGAAGCAAAAATCATTGTTGATTTTTGTTTAAATTTTTTACCAGCTCGCTTTTGATTTCCCTACACTTTTCTTTCGACAATTTTTTTAAGCATTTCTATTCGCTCACCAACACATTCTCACTGCTCTCTGGAGTTCAATGTTGTTTTTTTATTTTCCAGTTTTCGATGCGTTGGTATTTATTCTTATTTTTTTTTTATTCTTTATTTTCTGGTAATTCTACTGTTTTTGTCGTCGTGATTGATTGCAGCTTAAATGTTTTCAAGTGATAAATTATTGTCTGACAGCGAAATATAAATCACAGATTAGCTCACTCAAAGAAACAAGTTGTGCGAGCGCGCAAGCGAGCGACGCTGTCAAAGGAGGGGTATAAAATTCGTAAACTACCGGGTGGGAATTCGCTAAAAAATAGAACAAAAAAAAAAATGGTGGGAATAGGGAAGAAAGCGATTGTTGAATTATTGACATAGAAATCAATATAATCTGTATTGAAAGTTTAAGATATGAAATAACTTAAAGTGAAGAAGAATTGCGTTCAAATAAATGTTTTCGGGAGTTTTATTCAGGGCAGGAATGATTACGATATCTATCTATTTACATTATGAGGCGACAATTACTTTTCGCATATATATCGGCACTGCGCAGAGACGGCATATTTTATCTTAATCAATTCTGATCTAATCAAAGACAATCTGACTCTATTTGTCATCGACTTGTTTGCACATAAACTCTAAGGAGAAGCTTGTAAGTGCATTTTTTACCGGAAATATTACGCTGCCTACCTACCATCTTCACATGCCATAAATTTATGTGACCAAAAATCTGATTGAGATAAAATTTCTTCTGCCTAGACATCTCGAGAAGAAGCTTAGAAGTCTCGAGGTTGTCCAAAAACGTATTTTAAAATGTCTTATTTCTGTTGTGAAAAACATAATAATGAAAAAATATACATCGAGCGAAAATACCACCTAAATACGTACCATATAAAATGCTCTATAAATGACAATGAAGTTTAGCAGATTTTTCCATGATTCTTTTCCAATAAAAAGCCCCTATCATTACGACTGGATATGCCTTTTAAATAAAATCAAGAAGAAAATCCGTAAAATTAAGATAAAAATCTTTTCAATAAAATCTAGTAGATAACCTGTAAAACTGAGAAACCTCTTCACTACATAAAATTTAGAAAGGAATCTTAGTCTTAAAAATAATTTTTTCTTAATTTAAATAAGCCGATGATGTTATCAATTTGAAATTATGGTCACCGAAAATTTTCTAAGTAAAAGGTGTTTTTTTAGATATGCGGCTTTCAGGGAGAATTAAAACCCATATGGTTTAATTCTATGGCCTGATTTTTATATATCCCTATTTTCATAAGACAACTCCTTGTTTATAAGTTTTTAATAAGCAAGAAGTTATCTCCAATTTTCGTATTCAATTTATTTTAAAAGCAATTCAAAATAAAATAAACTAAGTTGTTTAATAACTTTTTTCAATATTTTCCCCTCTCACCATCCTTTGCTACCAAGCTTTTTTTAGACTTCGATCCCTTTAATTACAGGTGAACTTTTACGCTTTGTGCAGTTTTCGAAAAAATAAATTTAAAAAAAAAGTACCATTTTTTATCAGTGAAATTCACAGCGCAATTAAAATCGACGAAATATATCGGAAACAAATTTATTTTGGTCAGAAAAAAAAATACGTATCTGATCATTCTGACCAAGAAACAACATATTCGAGTTTCATGGAAGGAGAAAGGCATGATCCGAATGCAGCGGTTGTCTTGAAATGGAAGGGCTCTGTAGATGTAATACATCGTCCCGGAACGAGAATGGATAATGCTGATTTCCTCAGCCGCGCGCTAGTTGAGTTAGCCAGTTAAAGGCTGATGAAGCAGATATGCAGTGCAAATGTAAGATTCATATATTCAGCAAATTTTAGAAGATTTAAAAAACACGCCTACTTCATAGAGATAGAGAGCTAAATATGGGTGTAGTATTCGCAGCATTAAAGTAGTAGTAATAGTTATGGTCGTTGTAGTAGTTTAAGTAGCGGTTAGCAGTACTTAGGAGTCATATAAGTTAGAAGTACAGCTGCGAGCATTGAAATAGTAGTGGGTGTTAGAGTCCAACATATCTTTGAGTTATGCAAAATGCCAAACGATTTTAACATCCATTGAAATGCAAAAGTGTAGCAAATTTTCCACACGATGTTTATTAATAAAACTATTTTGATTTACATAGGTGCAAGATGTTTTTTTTTTACAAAGATGTGTTTATGTGTGAAAATTGTAGGGAACAGTAAAATAGTAGTAAAATAATAAAAAAAATTTAAATTGCATAGTGGAGGATGTTTGCAAGTTTCATCTACACAAGATCTGAGTACTTGGTAGCACGGTCAAGATTTTTGATAACAGCAATACAACGCCTCTTCATAAAATCTACATCTACGAGACTCTGGCATCTTTTCAGTGGTATATTCTGCCTTGCTTGCTGCACTACGGTTCACAGCTTGTTGTTGTATGGGTGGTCGGTATTGCTGTTTTAAAAATCTGTAAGCTTTATTTTCTAGTTAAGCACATAAGGGCGACGTCACACTCAATAGCGTTATCGTTGGAGATAGGGATACTCCATCTACGTGTACCATGGTTCAAAGACAGGTAAAGTCTAGAAAGAAAGAAGTCTGATGAGGAGGAGATGTGGTGACCTCCAAAATAGCAGCTATCATTTCTACCACTTTGAAAAATTGTTGTTTTCTCATATTATTCCCTAAATAAGAACCTGACATCAAGCTCAATAAATTACAGTCATAATTAATTAATATATTTAAAACTACTATATAAATGAAAATGGATTAGGTGTTTAATTGAAATCTCCCATGTACACTTGCGGTCAATAAAATCACACCACCAAATATAATTGAAATAAGATCACATGAGCAATTTGTTTATAAAGTTTGAATACTAGGGCCATTTTTATTTGTTTGGCCAAATAGTGTAAATTAGTTATCCACAGTAAAAGGGTTTTACAAGGAATAGCCAATTAATTAAATAAAATTAACAAAAATGTACATTGGATGATATTCATGATTAATTTAAAAAAAAACAGGGTGAAGTTAACTTAAAGGAACTAAATCTTTTTCATCACTAACGATAGAAATAAAGACTTCACAATAGGCTCTACTAATAAGGAGTCTTTCCTCCTTTAGCCTCAATAACTGCGTTAATTCTTGAAGGCATGGAATACACTAGGACCTCAATTGATTTCCTTATAACGGAACCATACCAAGCCAGTTTTAAAATTTTTATCAATAGACTTTTATTTGCTGGCTTCTGTTTAACAGCTTCACACTTCATTGTGTGCTATAAGTGGTCAATCGGATTTAAATCTGGCGAGTTTCCAGGCCAATCCAAGCGCTGAATCCCTAGATCGTTAAATGTATTGGTCAACTAAAAATAAAAATTCGAGCTAAATAGGATCATATCCTCCAATATTGTATAGCTGTTTTATACAAGATTTGTTTCCAATCAAACCTTACCCATTTCGCACGATGTCATGGCGCTGAGTGATCCTGAAAGATTAGGCGGCCCGTATAAGAATAATGCTCTTCAATTGCGGGCACTAAAAAATCGTTAACCACTGTCGCATATTTTTGTACATCCCTTATTCCATCAACAAGGTGCAGTGGCCCCAAAACATTTGACTTTGAGGAAAGTTAAATTTCTTTACTACACAATTATCCTGGAACCTCTCAGCACCTGGACGGCGGACGTAAAACAAATTTTGTGAGCTTAGCAAATTAAATTTGTTTTCGCCAGGTCACATAATCTGTTGCCAATCATTTTGATCCCAATTTTGGTACTTTTTAGCCCAAGAAATTCTTGGAGCCCTTCATTTTTGTGTTAATAGTGGCTTTTTGGCAGGGTGTCTTCTATATAAACCTGTATCTCTAAGCCGTCGGCATTTTGCACAACTTTTCAAATACACAACCGAAACACGACTATAACTGAACAGTCTGCAACCCAATTTTATAAGAACTAATTTATTTCTCAGCGCCTACTAAATCTAGTAGAAATTTTTTCAAATTTGCAGTTATATAGCTGAAGATAGTCTACCAAAGTGGTGGAGCGTTTTTATTGACTGCAGGTGTATTTGCTTTGATCTTGTTCACAATAGCGCAGTTTTTTTTTTTACTTCCCAACACTACACCTCAGGTC